>JAWQEG010006454.1:0-30000 GCA_033782935.1 Petrolisthes cinctipes
AGTACAGTTAGTGCAACACGAGTACAGTGAGTGTTACACGAGTACAGTGAGTGTAACACGAGTACAGTGAGTGTAACACGAGTACAGTGAGTGTAACACGAGTACATTCTTCTTCCGTTGTCTGGCCGGATGTTACTTAATTAAGGGGGTAGTGCAATGTTGTAAATCTGGAGCAAATAATTCCTCCCAACTATCCCAACTATTAACAGAACACCATTATTTTTGTTCATCTGGTCCTGTTTCCTGGCATACTTTGGAGGAATCAAGGCGCTCCAATGTAACCAAAGTGAATTGTATACCACCTTAAGGGGAGATTTTCTCGTTGGTAAAATTAGAGGGCAACTGATTCCTCCAAACTATATGCCAGGAAACAGATATCCCTCAATGGTATGTATGTACAGTATTAATAGGGAAACTGTTTCTTTGGATATAGTTTGGAGGAATCAGCAGAGACCTTCCAATTCACCAAAAATAGAATCTCCCCTTTATAACAGAGACACAAGAGACTGAGTAAATTGGAAAGGATTAACAACACAACACCTCGTCCTGTGTGTGTCGTCGGGTTAGAGAGATGGACAACTGGGCAATGAGACAATGGCCAGAAGACGCCCCACCCACAACTTACACAGCATTTTCCTGGGTATCGTGTTTGTCTGTCTGTCCACCGTCACTCTGTTGGACCTGAGTCTCCTGAAGTTTAGTGGTGGTGATGGTGGTGGTGGTGTGGGACCTCCTCGTGTTTCGACAGGGTAAGATGGCAGCTCATTTAGGAATTATTATTATTATTATTATTATTATTATTATTATTATTATTATTATTATCATTATTATTATCATTATTATTATTATTATTATTATTATTATTATTATTATTATTATTATTATTATTATTATTATTATTATTATTATTATTATTATTATTATTATTATTATTATTATAATAATAATTATTATTATTATTTAGGAAGGGTGGGGTCGGTCGGTCGTACACAATTTTGAAAGATTTTGGAACTTTTTTTTATTTAGTGTGCTATGTTATGTTTTTTTTTTTTCTCCTTTTTTGTGTGTGAATTTTCTGTTCCTTTAATTTCCCCACCACTCTCACACAACAGCCAAATGACCCCTTATCTTTAAATAACATATCCCCACCTTACAGTCGCACCATCTACTTAGTCACCAATACCTGGGCCCGTCCTAGTCAGATGGCAAACATGGTACAGTTGGCTCAGACGCTCTGCTCCTTGTGCCTGATCTTCACTGGGTCGTCACAGAGGAGACCCACTCAGAGAACTCGATGCTTCTTCAGTACCTGCTCTCCACTCAGCTTCGTTTTACTTATCTCAGGGGTACGTGTGTGTAAAAAAAAAAGGAGCTGGGATTTAGATTGTATGTATAGTTGCCTCCACTTGTAACGAACACTCTCCACTCAGCTTCGTTTTACTTACCTCAGGGTACGTGTGTGTAAAAAAAAAAAAAAAAAAAAAAAAGAAGCTGGGATTTAGATTGTATGTTATAGTTGCCTCCACTTGTAACGAGCACAGCAGCAGCATCCGGTGGGTTTGGCGAGATGTGGCACCACTGTGTTTGTTTACTCGTATTAATAGTAAATGTATGGACAAGACTCATCAGAACCATCCATTAATTTATTTTCCTACAACGTGTAAACAAACAGTGGTGCCACATTTCGCCAAACCCATCGGACATGCACTGTGCTCGTTTCTAGTGGAGGCAACTGTACTGTCCATCCATCGACCCTTTTCCTACCGTCATTGTGTATATACTCACGAGCATTAATGAACATTCAGGTGTGCTTGCTTGCATTGAATACCCTACCTTGAGACAGTAAATAAAATAAATACACAATAAGATCTCCATTGAAATTACTTCGTTGGTGAATTTAGTGGACTGTTCAAATTTGCTTCAACTACAGTTACTTTTTGTATACTTATTAGTGTTCGTAAGTGTACATGTGTTAATCTACGTGTTTACAAATATATTTATACCAATTTTGCCCCCCTCCGCCCCCCATCTAATTCTGACGCAGCCCCCTTACCGAATATCATATCTATATCTAGTTTGCCCCCCTCCGCCCCCCATCTCCTCCTGACGCAGCCCCCCTACCGAATATCATATCAATTACTATACCTATTCTGCCCCTCTCCACCCCCCCCCCCATCTCCTCCTGACGCAGCCCCCCTACCCAGTGCGATGGGGCCTGGCCGGACAAACCACACGGGGTCCCTGGTCGTCGCCTGGCCCTGGCCTGGATACGCCACAACGTCGTCAGGGGGGTGGTCACTTTCTCACACGACCATTACATATACGACTACAGACTCTTCGATGAGGTTGAGTAGTTAGTTAGTTAGTTAGTTAGTTAGTGTTAGGTCGAAACAACTTAATAATAATAATGATAATGATAATGATAATGATAATAATAATAATAATAATAATAAAAAACAATAATAATATCAATAATAATAATACCAATAACAACAACAATACAACAACAACAAACAACAATAACAACAACAACAACAACAACAACAACAACAACAACAACAAAATGACCCTCTTACAATTAATTATATATGTGACCGAGGATATAGATACGTTGGACCAAGAGAGTGTCAGTGTTCCCGGTGGGTGACCTGACCCGACGTGATGTACTGATGACCCCCGTGGTGAGGTCAGGTCGCTTGGTGTCGTGGTATGGCCTCAGGGACTCCACCACCCACACCCACACCTTCCCACACACTACGAGAACTTTGCCATTGCCGTGGGTGTCTTGAAATGGGTGAGTAACTTTGTGTGGTATTATTATTATTATTTGTTATTGTTATTGTTATTATTATTGTTTGTATTGGTGGTGGTGGTAGTGGTGTTGGTTGTTGTGGTGTTGGTTGTTGTGGTGGTGGTTGTTGTAGTGGTAGTGGTAGTGGTAGTAGTAGTAGTAGTAGTAATGGTAGTGGTGGTAGTAGTGGTAGTAGTAGTAGTAGTAGTAGTAGTAGTAGCCAATCTCTTCTGATAATCTTACCTAATTTATTCACTTACACAATTAATTTTTTTTCTTTTTTGACCCGGTACATACAGCGTCGACGGGCCAACTTTGCCTGGACAACACAGTTTGGTGAGGAAGACATTGTGGCCAGACTAGGAGTGAAAGAACAGGACCTGGAACTGATGGCTCAACAATGTACAAAGGTTAGTTAGTTAGTTAGTTAGTTAGTTAGTCAGTGGTGGTATAGAGGAGAGGCTGTGTTGTGTGTGTGTGTGTGTGTGTGTGTGTGTGTGTGTGTGTGTGTGTGTTTGAGAGAGAGAGAGAGAGAGAGAGAGAGAGAGAGAGAGAGAGAGAGAGAGAGAGAGAGAGAGAGAGAGAGAGAGAGAGAGAGAGAGAGTATTAGTGAGTACTTGTGCGTGTGTGTATGTGAAAGAGACTGACAGAGTGTGTTTTTGCATGTGTGTGTGTGTGTATGAGAAAGAGAGTGACAGTGTGTGTTTTTTTATGTGTGTGTGTGACTCCTAAAAATAAAACAACACACCACACCATACAATCTTTTTTATTTTATGACGTTACAGATATGGGTATGGAGTACAGAGAAATACCCACCACCAAAACCACCACCACCACCACGAAGACCAACAACCTTCCCTTCACCACCACCACCACCACCACCACCACCAACCTCCATCCCTCCATCTTCAATATTACAACCACAACTACAACCACAAAAACAGAGATTGGATGAAGAACAGTATGACGACACCAACTTAAGACTTCTACAACAGTATCTTTGGCGACCCCCTGATCCAGCCTCTCTCACCACTACAACCACAACAACTGCAACACCTTCATCTTCTTCTTCGTTCAACAACACCAACATCTCAGAGGAAGACGATTATTATGACAGCAGTTCTCTAGCGAATTCCACTGATTATTATTATGATGATGATGATGATGGACAAAATTATGAATATTGATTATTTTTCGGTAATTATTAAGTACCTCAGAGGAAGACTATTATTATGACAGTTGTTCTCTATTAAATTCCACTGATTACTATTATTATTATGATGAACAAAGTTATGATTATTAAATTAAGCGTTTTACGGTAATAATAACAATAATAATTAAACAAAGAGCAGCTTAGATTGAAATGGATATTGCTTAATTAAAATTGATGCAGTAGACCACATCAATCTAACAACGATTTTGACTTCCATTGTGGCTATGAAATTGTTAAAACCTTGAAAATAAATTTGTCTTTTTTTTTTATTAATTTTTTTTTTTTTTTTTAATGATGCACCACAGCTTGACCCCCTGACTATATTGACCCTGATACACCCCCCCCCCAAGCCTGTCCCCTACTCCCGCACCCCCTTAATTAAGTCTGGTCTTTGGGTGGCTATTGATTCCTCCAATGTGTGCTACAAAACAGATTCCTTACTTACTTGCTCACTGCAATAAGGTGGAAGTTAGTGCAGTCAGTGTTGGTAAATCTGGAGCAACCGATTATTATTCCTCCAAACGATTCCAAGCAACAGAACAGAACAGAACACCATTCATTTTGTTCATTTGGTCCTGTTTTCCTGATATACTTTGGAGGAATCATGGCACTCCAATGTAAAAACAAAAGTGAAATATCCCCTTAAAAGATCCAATTTCTGGCACAGTTGGGGGGGAATCAGTAGTTAGTTCTCCATGTTACCCAAATTCTTCGCCTTCAAGTAGTGTTTGTGTTTAGTCAAGTGCAATAAATAGTTCAACAACACCTTCGAATAAAACTGAATAAAAACAAAAATAAGCGAAACAAGAGTTGCTGTTGGTGTGTGTATTTGTCTATATATAGCTGCTGTGGTCTAGCTAAAAGTAGGAACATCAACAACTTCAGTGACATGTGTAGTGAAAAAAGGATAAATACTGAATACAGCAAAAAAAAAAAAAAAAAAAAAAAAAAAAATCAACTTGAGATGGTAATTCTTTTTTGTTACATTGGAGTGCCTTGATTCCTCCAAAGTATGCCAGGAAACGGGACCAGATGTACAAAAATAATGGTGTTCTGTTGCTTGAATTAGTTCGGAGGATTCAGTTGCTCCAGATATATCAACACCAAATTTCCACCTTAAATTAACTCAAACAAACGTAAAACAAATAAAAAAGAAGATCAACCCAAGTGAGTGTGACATGTGCCAAAAAAAATCTATCTCGACTCCAAGGCCCGACAAGTTGCACCAAAAAACTCGCCTCGTATAGACACACACATTAATTTACAGTCGGGGAAGCAGACACAATAATATAAGGTGTGGTGAGGTGTGATCTTTACCTGAGTGACACGACGCAGAGAGAGAGAGAGAGAGAGAGAGAGAGAGAGAGAGAGAGAGAGCAGAAGAGTGGAGAGGAGGAGGGCGAGGGTAATGAATGGTGAGAGAGAGAGAGAGAGAGAGAGAGAGAGAGAGAGAGAGAGAGAGAGAGAGAGAGAGAGAGAGAGCAGAAGAGTGGAGAGGAGGAGGAGGAGGAGGAGGGTAATGGATGGAGAGAGAGAGAGAGAGAGAGAGAGAGAGAGAGAGAGAGAGAGAGAGAGAGAGAGAGAGAGAGAGAGAGAGAGAGTGGAGAGGAGGGGGGAGAGGGTAATGAATGGTGAGTGGGACGGATGGATGGACTGATTGACTCTCCGCTACACGACTTTCACCGTTTTATTCTTTGTGAGACTTTTTTTTGTGTGATAATCTGTGAAAACGTATAGCGTATAATTTTATGAAAGGATGAGGAAAGTGTGTGTTTGTGTGTGTGTGTGTGCTTTTTTCTTTTTTTATATAATCTCTCTTATTGTTTATTTTATTATTTTTTTTGTGGGACTTCTTGTGATAATCTGAGGGAATGTATAGACTATAATTAATATATAAAAATTGAATTGTGTGTGTGTGTGTTTTTTTTTTCAATATAATCTGAAGAAATGTACAGACAATAAAAATAAAAGGGATGGATTTTATTATCTATATATTTTTTTTTTTTTTTTTTTTTTTGTGGGGGGAACTATGAATATAATATGAAGGAATAATATAAAAGATAAAAAGATGGGGTGGACTTGTTTTTATTTTTGAGGATTTTAATGGCCCTGTGATCGTGTATGAAAAGGTGGAGGCTTCTGATTCCTCCTGACTATACCACGAAACAAGCTCCTTCCCTGTAGGTGGTGTTTCGTGGCAGTATTTGAAGGACTTATTTACCTACAATTTTCTGACGACAGCACAGGGTACAGTTGCGGAACAAAGTATCTGGACACCATTGACGACTTCTGGTAACAATGTCAGTGATAAACACGTTAGTACTGGACAAAATTTATTTATTACTACATAAGGATAACTGATATTGGGTGACGTCGACCAACCACAGACATTGAAATAAAAGTTTTCCTTCGATTCATAAATACTTTCTCTCATTGATGTGTTTACTTTTGGGGATGTTGCCAGAAGCCGCCAATAGTGTTCAGATACATTATTCCCCAACTGTACCTTTAGGAAGTATTACAGTGTTGGTAAATCTGGAGCAACAGTTTCCTCCAAAGTATTCCAAGCATCAGAGCATCATTATATTTGTTCATAATATGGTCTTATTCCCTGATATAGGTACAGTACAGTCTCCTACACTGCCGCGTTCATCACTTCAGAGTTGTCAATGTGTGTAACCCAAAAAGTGTGAACCTCCAGTGTCGTCGACTCTAGTATCCGAAACATATACCAGAATGTGTCAGTGGAAGGTTGATTAATGGGTGGTGGTGGCTTGGGTGTGTTGTGGTGTTCTATGGAGGCAGGGAAGGGCGATGATTGAAAGCAGTAACGTAGTCGTCTTGGCCAGGTTTATTTTCATGAATGCTCAATATAGGTCAAAGATAGTAATAACATATGGTGGAGTTTTTGTTTCATGTTCTACATCATAACGATAATGATAGTTACTGCACGTAAGAATAATATCGCGAGTGTAGAGTTTCAGCACATCACAGTGTTGTTATAATATTGCACACCACCATTAGTCCCCACAAGTCAAGATAGGCTCGTCCCTCCAAGTTAGTCATTGCATATTAATGTGGTAATTGTTTTGTGACGATGATACAGATTTATCAATAACAACAATGTCCAACATTTGATAAACATTATAAACAGTGGTAGTGGTGTACTGACAGTTGTCATTTTAAGTTGTTTCTTGACAGTTCCGACCAAAGATAATTCATTATATACATTTCATTACATAGTGAACCTTACACAGCCTTTATTGTTCACATTACTCTGAGATCATAGAGGGATTGGTTGAGGATGGAAACATAAATCATATCATTAATTAAGGTGTTGGATGCTTCATATGTCGACTGTCGGAGTCGACATATGAAGTATCCAACCAAAAACACTGTCGGAGTTGATGAATACAGTTGAGCTTCAAGGTGTTGGTTGATTCAGGGCATACATAAGTTAATATTCTGATATTTCACATTGATATAGATTGACTTGCACCTTATATGTGATTTACAATACCTTATTTATACAAGACGACTTATATAATTAAAATTAATTGAGTTTAGGCCATGACGCTATGATGCTAGTAAAAACCTAAATCTGTAAGTAAACCTGACTTCGCGAGTATCACAACTGTGTATGCCAATTAATGTGTGGAGAGAGAGAGAGAGAGAGAGAGAGAGAGAGAGAGAGAGAGAGAGAGATGACCTCCAAGGTATTCGTGACATTAACTTTGTATGTGTTGATTTTGTTGGCATCCTCGCTCCATCTGTCTATAACCGCTCTGTAATGTCAAAACTGAAGTTCAAAATGTAATGATAAAATATTACCTCGGTGGGAGCTGTCAGATTTCATCGTAAAATATCAACAGTCATTCCACTACTACCAATGTTCACAATACTCGTAAAATGATGGAATTTGTTATAATTGACAAAAAATACAGCCATCGTCACAATAACTAACTTGGAGGAACTAACCTATGGAAAATTATGAAGCCTGATTTTGATTGGTTATATTCAAGGAACTTAATAGTGACGTTCTTAAACTCCAAATTCAATATAATTTACTTATTATGTGCAGTAACTATCATTAACGTTATGATGTAGAACATGAAAATTAATTCAAAGCACAATGCGCTGCTGACCACTGGCTAATACTAAACATTGATAGAGACATCTGGCCGAGACTAGATACTGATAACAAACAATAACGAAGGACTTTCCTAACCACTACACTAGTATGGTCTAACAATGTCATGTTTGTTATGTAACATATTTAGTGTATATAGTTGACGTACAACATAGTACAGCATTACTACTTACAGTCCATACACTAACTTGCCTCCGTGGTCCCCTATTAGTACCACTGAGTGCGTCTGTCTGTTTTCTGGCCTAGTTTGGAGGAATCAGTAACCTTCCAATTTGCCAACAAGAGAATCTCCCCTTAATTTGAAATGGAGTGTAATGTAAAGTGGCCTGGGAGGAAAGAGACACCATCACGCCACTGAAGAAGGGATCAGAAATCCCGAAATCGTCATCTGGTAAAAAAAAAATGCAATGGAAGGAAGAAGAAGAAACAGCTATGGAGAAGTCATCAACGACCTACCACAAGAACAGAAGACTATCCTACACAACAAGGAGAACCTGCTTCGGAAAATACACAGCGCCAACCATGCTATCACTTCCAATAATATATATATATATATATATATATATATATATAGAGAGAGAGAGAGAGAGAGAGGGGGGGGGGGGGGCCGGAAAGAGACAAAGAGAAACAAAAATCACAGACAAATATCTAAGAAATGAAACGGACGATGAAATTCACACGAGGATGAATATACAGATTATTACGGGAAGGAGGGGGGCACTAACCCCTCTCCATCAGGTAATGTGGAGGATGGTGGTAGACAGGAAGGCAGTTCCAAAAACATCTCAAGAGCTTGCATACACTTGTTCGTATGAGTGTTTTTTTTTTTTTTTTTTTTTTTTTTTGCATGTGTGACCGACCCCCCCACCCTCCCCCATAGCGTTTCAGGTCCAATTATGGTACCCTGTGATGTCGTCAGAAAATTGGAGATAAATGAGTCCTTCAAATATTGCCACGAAACACCACCTACCTATATAGAAGGAGCATGATTGTTTCGTGGCATAGTCAGGAGGAATCAGAAGCCGCCGCCAATTCTCACACAAATTCACATGCAGAGTCCTTAAGGGGGTAATTAACTTTTGTTACATTGGAGTGCCTTAATTCCTCCAAAGAAAGTATGCCAGGAAACAGAACCAGAAATGCAAAAAAATAATAGTGTTCTGTTGCTTGGTAATAGTTTGTGTGGCGGATTCAGTTGCTCCATATTTACCAACACAAAATTTCCCCCTCAATTAATTAAAAGCAGTTGTAGCAAAATGAGACTATATATATTTTTTATTTTTTTTTATTCATTATGATTTCAAGGCAGTGTCTAGTTTCAGCTGTAGTCCTTGCCAGCCATGAATGAACTCTTGGGAAAAACTACTTTGCTTAGGAGGAGTGAGTTTGTGCTTTTATAAACAACACTGGCTCAGGTAGACAGTGGAATACACTCTGACTGCCCTTGCTCTGTTTCATACTAGGGTTAAATATGCATCACCTTCCCCTGACCTTGTATACCTACCCACCTACCTACCTACCCACCTACCTACACACTCACCGACTTACATACCCACCAAACTATCCACCTATCTACCTACACACTCACCGACTTACATACCCACCTGCCTATCCACCTACCATGCCACCTATCTACCTACCTACCCACACCCTCACCGACTTACATACCCACCTACCTACCTACCTACACATTCACCTACTTACATACCCACCTACCTACTCACCTACCATCCCACTTATCTACCCAGCCACCTACCCACCTACCTACCTACTCATTTACCTACCAATCCACCTACCTACCATCCCACATATATACCCACCCATCTACCTACCTACCTACCTACCCACGTATGTACCCATCCACCTACCTACCTACATACCTACCTACCCACGTACCTACATACCTACCTACCCACCTACCCACCCACATGCTCACCTACCTACCTACCCATCCACCTACCTACCCACGTACCTACCCACTTACCTACCTACCTACCTACCCACCCTCCATGCAGTTTGTCCACATTTGATGACCCTTTAAAGTTGGCCTGACCTGACTTGACCTGACCTGACCTGAGCTGACAAACACAAAAGCTTTCCTGGAGATGAACAAGGATGGTGGAGGTCGAGGGGTAAGAGGAGTAATACATCTTTTTTTTTTTTTTTTGGCAAATTGGAGGGCCACTGAATCCTCCAAACTGTGCCACGAAACAGAGCCTCTATTAGTAAGTATCATTGAGAATAGGGGGACAGGATTTTGGGGGGGGGGATTAGGGGGGTGCGGGATTAGGGAACAGGCTTGGGGGGGTTTGGGGGGGTGCGGGATTAGGAGGACAGGCTTGGGGGGGTTTTGGGGGGTGCGGGAGTAGGGGGATAGGCTTGGGGGGGTTTGGGGGGGTGCGGGAGTAGGGGGACAGGCTTGTGGGGGTTAGGGGGGTGCGGGAGTAGGGGGATAGGCTTGGGGGGAGGTTAGGGGGGTGCGGGAATAGGGGACAGGCTTTCTAACCACCCCAAGCCTGTCCCCCTATTCTCGCACCCCCCAACCCCCCCCCCCACCAACCCCCAAGCCTGTCCCCCCACTCCCGCACCCCCTTAAGGACCCTGTGATCGTGTATGAAAATTGGAGGCTTCTTCTGATTCCACCTGACCATGCCACGAAACAAACTCCTTCCATATAGGTGTGTGTGTGTGTGTGTGTGTGTGTGTGTGTGTGTGTGTGTTTCGTGGCAATATTTGAAGGACTCATTTACCTCCAATTTTTTTACTACATCACAAAGCAAATTTTACACAGTAATTCTTATTCATGCAAAAAAAAAAAAAAAAAATAGAATTCCTTATGCAAACTAATTCTGCATGTAATAAAAATTCTGCACTATGCAAAATAATTCTACTCTATTCAAAAATAATTCTGCATATTGCACAAATAATTCTACATGTGATAATCATTCTGCAACATGCAAAATAATTCTTCACCTTGCCAAACAATTCTTTACCTTGCAGTAATCATTCTGCTCCATTCAATAATAATTCTACATCAACCTTTACATTTTAATCATCAACATCAACATCATCAATGAAATAATGCATCAGTGTTAGGATTATATAAAAATTAGGTGTCCAAAGCTTATGAAGACTTTGGAAGGCCGAGCTGAATTGAAAGTCATCTTTGATAATTAATTAAAGTCACTACGAGAATATTTTCCCTTTAACCTTCCCCAATACTTTAGGAAATTTCTCTGAATGTTTGGTGATGATATCTGGTATGGTCTAGGTTAGGTTAGGTTAGGTTAGGTTAGGTTTGGTGATGATATGTGGTATGGTCTAGGTTAGGTTAGGTTAGGTTAGGTTAGGTTAGGTTAGGTTAGGTTAGGTTTGGTGATGATATGTGGTATGGTCTAGGTTAGGTTAGGTTAGGATAGGTTAGGTTAGGTTAGGTTAGGTTTGGTGATGATATCTGGTATGGTCTAGGAGGAGTTAGGTTCGGACATTTTCCAAAATCTGGGACACAACAACAACAACAACAACAACAACAACAACATTACCCAGACCAATAGACTTTCCAAAATCAGTGGCAAGAAAAATATCTGAAAATTTAGAAGACTCGCTTCGCTCTCTCCCCTCTCTCTCCCTTATGTAAACAAACACCAGAGGTCAGGTCAGGTCAAGGATTGTTTCCAGGTCCCGATGGAAAGCCGTAACACTGTCCCATACAGGAGTAATAAAAGTAAATGTACATGTATGTGTTTGTGTGTGAACTACTACTTTTTTTCTGTTTACTCTCTCTCTCTCTCTCTCTCTCTCTCTCTCTCTCTCTCTCTCTCTCTCTCTCTCTCTCTCTCTCTCTCTCTCTCTCTCTCTCTCTTTCTTTTTCATACTATGGTTCCCCTCTGAGTCGTTGTCAGTATCTTTCCCCTCGCTGCTCTGTTTCTTCCCCGCTGCTCTTACGCTCTTTACTCGTTTTTTTCAAGCTCACCCTCCGTGCTCAGGTGGACTATATACAATATATATATATATATATATATATATATATATATATATATATATATATATATATATATATATATATATATATATATATATATATATATATATATATATAGAGAGAGAGAGAGAGAGAGAGAGAGAGAGAGAGAGAGACATAGATTGAGAAAGAGATGAGAGAATGGGAGGGGGCGGAAAGAGAAAAAGAGAGACAAAACACAGACAGACAAATATCTAAGAAATGAAACCGACGATAGAATTCACACAAGGATGAATATACATATTATTACGGGAAGGAGGGGGGCGCTAACCCCTCCTCTCAATCAGGTAATGTGGAGGTTGTAGGTAGAAAGGAAGGCAGGGAAAATGGAAGGCGAGATAACGAAGAAAAGTAAGAACAGGCAGGATTCAGAACGGAAGGAAGGAAGGAAGAAAGAGAAATAGTAGGATTCAGAAAGGAAGGAAGGAAGGAAGGCAGGGGGAATGAAAGGCGGGGTAACAGGGAAGCGAACACGAAGGAAATAGAAGGAAAGGAGTGACAGCAAACACGAAGGAAATAGAAGGAAAGGAGGGACAACAAACAGAAAGAAAGAAGGGACAGCAAACATGAAGGAAATAGAAGGAAAGGAGGGACAGCAAGAACGAAATTGGAGGTAAACGAGTCCTTCAAATATTGCCCCGAAACACACACACACACACCTATATGGAAGGAGCTTGTTTCGTGGCATAGTCAGGAGGAATCAGAAGCCTCCTATTCCCATACACGATCATAGGGTCCTTAAAGGAGTTATATATAATGAATACTTTTGGTACAGTTGGACACATGAATGGGTGGTACAGCCCAAGTGAAAGATGGTCAATTTCTCCCAATATCAAGTTCCTTAGTGCCAAATAGGAGACATCAGGGGCAGAAGTAAGTATTGAGGATGGTAATAAAAAGCAAGTACCTGATAATAGACACTGGTTACTCAAATGGGACAAGTATCTTTCACCTGGGCTGTACCACCCATTCATGTATCCAACTGTACATTAGAAGTGCCTTGATTCCTCCAATGTATACCAGGAAACAAGACGATAGTTCAACAAATAAAGTGGTGACCTGTTGCTTGCCCTTGCTTGGAGGAATCACTTGCCCCCATTATTTTATTATTCTAATCTGGTCCTCCTGTCTCCCGACATACTTTGGAGGAATCAATTATACACTCTTGATACATAATTTCTGACCAGAGTGTGAGGAGCAGAAAGATTCGAATGGTCTGGTATTGCTCATTTTCTCACCACCCAGTACACCTATAGAGGCTGAGTTCGAATGCAGGATGTGTGTGTGTGTGTGTGTGTGTGTGTGTGTGTGTGTGTGTGTGTGTGTGTGTGCCTGTCGTTCGTCTTTGGTCAGAAATTACGTATCACGAGTGTACCCAAAGTAGGAAATCTTACTGAATATAAAACACTGTACTTTTGGTAAATTGGAAGGCTACTGATTCCTCCTAACTGTACCAGAAAACAGACGCCCTCAATGGTACTAATTGGGGATCTTCTGTTTCGTGGCATAGTTTGGAGGAATCACAGACCTTCCAATTCACCAACCAAAGAATCTCCCCTTAAGGTGGTAATTCCTTTTTGTTACATTGGAGTGCCTTGATTCCTCCAAAGTATGCTAGGAAACAGGACAAGAAGAGAAAAAAATAATAGTGTTGTTCTATTGCTTGGAATAGTTTGGAGGATTCGGTTGCTCCAGATTTACCAACATAAAACTTTCCCCTTAATTAAAGAAAAAACGCGAGGAATTGAAAACACACAGAAAGATTTATGAGTTATGACCCTGATTCCTCCTGACCTAACCTACACAGACACACACACACACACACACACACACACACACACACATAGGTGGACTGTTAACGAGCATCGAACACACACACACACACACACACACACACACACACACACACGAGGAAGGGAGGGAGCTAGGGCTAAGTGAAGAGAAGAGAGCATGCGTCACCCACACAGGTACAAAGATAAGTAGAGTGTAAGATGCAGAACCAAGTAACAGTGACAGAAGAACCACCCAGCAAGCCAGTCCAGTTGACAGTCAGCCAGCCAGCAAGCAAGCCAGTTAGACAGCCAGCCAGCCAGCCAGCCAGCAAGTTAGACAGCCAGTTAGACAGCCAGCCAGCAAGGTAGAGAGCCAGTTAGACAGCCAGCCAGCCAGCCAGTTAAACAGTCAATCATTCAGCCATTCAACCAGCAGCTTTCTTCACCTTCCTTCACTGTACCATTTCCTTCTCGTTTGGTAAGTACTAAATTTAAGGTTTATTTACATCTTTTCTTTGTAATTTTTTATATAATTTTGTACTCCTATTTACCACCTGTTAATTAAGAACCTGAATAAGCTAGCTAGCCTACATAAATATATATCTTGTTTTGTAAGATATGTAATAGGATTTTTCAATATTCCAAAGTGAGGGAGAATCAATACAGGAATGTTTGTTGACATTAATTGCAACTGGTATTTGTCGGTCATTGAACACCAGGACAGACAGTAACCTACCATTCTATTTCGTCCTGTGAGACATCGATATATAGTTTTACATAATTAAAAAAGAATAGAGAGGATATTGAGCAGAAGGTGAGGTTAGGTTAGGTGAGATGAGGATTGGTGAGGTTTGGTTAGGTTAGATTAGGTTTGGTTAGGTTAGGTTTGGTTAGGTGAAGTTAGGTTAGGTTAGGTGAAGTTTGGTTAGGTTTGGTAATGTGAGGTTAGGTGAGGTGAGGTGAGGTTAGGTTAGGTTAGGTTAGGTTTGGTTAGGTAAGATGAAGTTAGTTTAGGTTAGGTTAGGTTTGGTTAGGTGAGGTGAGGTTAGGTTAGGTTAGGTCATCAGAAGTTAGAGAAGACACAACACACGTTTATATTCACAGAAACAACAGTACTAATCCAACCACTGATTAATTAAGAAAGAGTACCTTGCATTTCACTAAGAACCCTGTGATCGTGTATAAAAATTGGAGGCTTCTGATTCCTCCTGACCATGCCACGAAACAAGCTCCTTCTATATAGGTGTGTGTGTTTCGAGGCAATATTTGAAGGACTCATTTACCTCCAATTTTCTGACTACAACACAGGGTCCCTTAATTAAGGATGGAGTCTAGTGTTAACGAATGAAAGTCCACTGAATCCTCCAAACAAAGTCAGGAAACAGATCCATCATTAGTATAACACTGTGGTGACTTGTTTCATGAGATAGTATTGGAGGAATCAGTAGCCCTCCATTTATTTACAAAAAAAAAGGGAGGTTAATTCTCCCCTTAAAGATAATAGTGTGTGTGTGTGTGTGTGTGTGTGTGTGTGTGTGTGTGTGTGTGTGTGTGTGTGTGTGTGTGTGTGTGTGTGTGATATGATCATTTTTTTCATCATCATCGCATCACATCTGCACAATACAAGAGTGAAAAGTCAGTCGATCTTAAGGTACCAAACACACTCATTAATTGGTCACTCATACAAACACCATTTAACAAAAAGATACAGATAATGAAAGATGGAGTAAAAAAAAAAAAAAAAAATATTGAAAACTCAGTCAAAGAAAAAACAGATCTCGTAAAAGGAAAAAGCATACAGTGTGAGAGTTAGCTGCGAGGAACAGGGTGATAGTCGAAATAGAAAAATAAAAGAGCAATGAATAATAAGAGAAGAGAAGATCCGGTAATAATTCATTCTTGGCCGAGGGAGGTGGTGAGTGAATGTGAAGAAAGTAAAGAGAGAGAAGAGAGAGAAACAGACCAACCAGCCACCCACACACACATACACACAGTTAGTCAGCCACACACACAGCCAGTCAGTCACACAGCCACACACACACACACACAGTCAGTCAGTCAGACAACCACACACACACAGCCAGCCACACACACAGTCAGTTAGTCAGCCACACAGCCAGTCAGACAACCACACACAGTCAGTTAGTCAGCCACACACACACACAGTCAGTCAGTCAGTCACACACACACACACAGCTAACCACACACACAGTCAGTCAGCCACACACACACACAACCACCCAGCAACACACACACACACAGTCAGCCAGTAAACACACACACACACGCACACACACACACAGCCAGTCACATACACTCACAGCCAGCCAGCCAGGAGAAGGAGGAGGGAGAAAATCATGCTTGGTTGGTTCGTTTCAAAATGTATCCTTGTGTCAGAAGTTGAATATTTACCACAGCCTTAGATCAACAAAAAATAATATAGAAAACAAAATAGTAGTGTCAAAGAATAATATTAACCACAACATTAGAAGAAGAAGAAAAAAAAATGCATTAGGTAAAAAAAAAAATAATGATATAGAATAGGTACCACAACATTAGGTTAACAGAAAAATTAATGATGTATTAATTATTGTATTTGAAATAGAAAACAAATAGACAACAACAACAAAAATCATCACAGCATTAAGGCAACATAAAAGAAAAACAAACAAACAAACAAACAGACAAATAAATAAATAATGTATCATAGTGTCAGAATAATAATAATAATAAAAAAAATATTATAATGTATACCGGTACAATAACAATGTCAGAAGTTTAGAAAATACACCATTACATTACGCCAAGAGAAACAAAACAAAAACATGTATTATATAATTATAGTATAAGACGTTGATATTTTACCACGACATTAAACCAACCTAAATACTTTTTTTTTTTTTTTTTTTTTTGGGGGGGGGTAATATAAGTTGATCAAGAAGTGCACATCTGAATGAATAATAGCCTGGTAGTGTTGTTGTTCTCTTTTGTGCTAAATTGAAAACAAGGGAAGGACAATAAACACGAAGGAGAGAGAATTAGGAAAGGAGGGACAATAAACACAAAGGAGAGAGAATTAGGAAAGGAGGGACAATAAGCACGAAGGAAAGAGAATTAGGAAAGGAGGGACAATAAACACGAAGGAAAGATAATTAGGAAAAGGGGGTCAACAAACACGAAGGAGAAAGAGAAGGAAAGTAGGGACAACAAACACGAAGGAAAGAAATGGAAAGAGAATGAAAGGAGGGACAATAAACACAAAGGAGAAAGAGAAGGAAAGTAGGGACAACAAACGAGATGGAAAGAGAAAGAAAGGAGGGACAACAAACACGAAGGAGAGAAAGTGAAGGAAAGGAGAGACTGTGGAAGAGAGAACGCAAGGACTGACTCGGGTGCATGGTAGCATACTGTTCACATGTAAGAGAATATTCGACACTCATAAAAAGGTTAGCACTGGTCACGCTCTGAAGGAAGTGGCATCGAATTCCACAATACAGAATTCTAGGCCACGTACTGAGATATATTATGAGAGAGTCACCAAACTCCTGGATGGTCGAGATTACAGTCATTCTGGTTTGATTTGTGTAGGACTTTTATCGCGATTCTGATCAGAGTGAATGAATTATATATATACTGACTGACTGCGAGGAACTTTGAAATAGAAATGTAGGTTCCATCTTTGACTTCATAAGATTCACACACACACACACACACACACGACTCACCACTTTTAAATTCATCCCGATCTTTGACTTCATAAGATATCACACACATTCACACGGCTCACCACATTTAAAATTCACCCCGATCTTTTGACTTTATAAGATTCACACACACTCACTCACACAGCTCACCACTTTTAAACTCACCTCGATACAGGACTTTTTGATCGTGGATTTAACAAGCAAGCAAGCAACCAAGCAACAAGCAACGAGGGATTAAATGGCAAGCAACAAGCCCCCTACTACTACGCCCCCCTTCCCTTACACCCTGGCCAGCAAGCAGTCGACGCCCCCCACCAAGCACTTCCCTCACACCCACACGCTGAAGGAGGCCCGTGTGGATATCGTGAGGATGTGGCTGGAGGGACAGACAGCAAACACCATATCCAAGGAGACAGGGGCCAGCGTGAGGACAGGTGCTCATCTAAAAAGTTAATTAAAGGGGGAAATTTTGTGTTGTGTTGGTAAATCTGGAGTAACTGATGAATCCTCCTCCAAACTATTCCAAGCAACAGAACACCATTACTTTTGGTAACTTGGACCTGTTTCCTAGCTAAGTTTGGAGGAATTAAGGCACTCCAATGTATGTACCAAAAGCATACTATACCCTTTAAGGTTTTTGTGTGGAATTATTATTTTGTGGTATGTTAAGAACCCTGTGATCGAGTATGAAAATTGGAGGCTTCTGATTCCTCCTGACCATGCCACGAAACAAGCTCCTTACATATATAGGTGTGTGTGTGTGTGTGTGTGTTTCGTGGCAATATTTGAAGGACTCATTTATCTCCAATTTTCTGACTACATCACAGGGTCCCTTAAAGAGCTGCTGAATTTGTTTTTGTACTGTACTGTAGCTCGTCGATTATTACACTTTATGAATGAGTGTTATATGTCAAAGTGGTGAACATTTTGTCTTGTACTGTAGCCCGTTAATTATTTAGCTTTAAGGGGGTGTGGGCGGGGGGCGGGAATAGGAGGACAGGCTTGGGGGGGGTTTAGGGGGTTGCGGGAATAGGGGGACAGGCTTGGGGTGGGTAGAAAGCCTGTCCCCTATTCCCGCACCCCCGTAACCCCCCCCCCCCAGTCTGTCCCCCTACTCCTGCGCCCCCCAAAACCCCCCGCACCCCCCCCCCAAGCCTGTCCCCCGTGTAAAAATTAATGATGTATGGCTGAATTATTTAAGGGGGTGCGGGAATAGGGGGACAGGCTTGGGGTGGATAGAAAGCCTGACCCCTATTCCTGCAACCCCCTAACCCCCCCCCCCCCAAGCCTGTCCCCCTACTCCCGCACCCCCCTAAACCCCCACCCCCCCAAGCCTGTCCCCCTATTCCCGCACCCCCTTAATGAATTTGGTGAGTAAACTATACAGTAATCATCATTACCTAACTATCTGATAAATTTTGTGAATGCGAATATAAGGTTTTTGGAAAATAATAATGAAGCCTTACAAGTGTGGTTGGTTAAGAAGCTAACAAACGAATACCACTGTGGAATCGACTCTTAGTGTGTGTGTGTGTGTGTGTGTGTTGTGTTGTACTGTAGCACGTCGATTGTACCGTTGAAAAATTAAAAATAATTGCACCTCACATTAATTGTCCCTTCATAAAGTACCGTTGAAAATCTAAAACAATAACAACACAAATTACAGTCTTCCTCCACATTTCCCGACAAATGTGTACCGTTGAAAAAATGAAAACAATAACAGCACAAATTACAGTCCTCGTCCCCATTTCCCTCCTCCACAGTGTACCGTTGAAAAAAAAAAAATGAAAACAATAACAACAGAAATTACAATCCTCCTCCACATTTTCCGCATTTCCACAACAGTCCTCTCTCTACATTTTCCTCCTCCACAGTGTACCGGTGGGTGAGACGGTGGCTGAGAGAGGGCAGTGTGGACAACAGGCACACCAGAAACAAACACAGGCTCTTCTGGACTTACATATCGACTCTCCTTACCCACCACCACCACCACACACTTTGGGGTCGAAGCAATTACCTCTCCTGTGATCCTCATCCTCACTGCTGGCCACTGCAATACGGATACCACTCCGCCCATACAAATAATAATAATGACACCTATGGCCAATATTCTGAAACCAAACTCGTGTAGAATTTTTGTTATTGAGTAGAGTGACCACAAGCCTAAGTAAGCATCATTAAAAACGTTTGACAATCTAATATGATGTATTTTTCTTTCTCCGACACAAATATAAGATTATTCTTGTTTTGTAGTAGGGAAACGATTCGAGCATCCGAATATGTAAAGATGTATGTATGTATGTATGACTTCAACTTAATGCAAATAGTGACAATGATAGAGAAACGACTTGAATCAACAACACCAGACGATGAAAAATGTCACAGAAAAAAAAAATCCCGTTGTCGACTCCAACAGGTTAGTTTAGGTTAGGTTAGCAGGGAGAGAGGTCAGATATATAGAACTCGAGATGTTAACAGTTCATCATAGGTTAGGTTAGGTTAGTTTAGGTTAGGTTAGCAGGGAAAGAGGTCAGATATATAGAACTCGAGATGTTAACAGTTCATAATAGGTTAGGTTAGGTCAGGTTAGGTTAGGTTAGCAGGGAGAGAGGTCAGATATATAGAACTCGAGATGTTAACAGTTCATAATTAATAGGTTCTGTGATGACGACGCTTCTGTATGAATAAATTAATTGACAAGGAGACACGCAATTATGGGAAGCAACCTTTTGTGTTCATTTTGGAGTCAATGTAGGCCTTCAACCTCAGCTATAAACCACATCCCTTGTATAATTCCATATGGAGGGGTTCTGTTTCCTGGCATAGTTTGGAGGAATCAGTAGCCTTCCGATTTCCCATAATGGTTACTCCCCTTAAATCAATCAATAAATAAGTAAGTAAATAAATAAAAGCATATAAACAAACATAAAAATTATCTCTGCAATGGAGCGGACATAACTACAGAATATTGTATCTAAGTTTCGTCATCATCAACAACAACAACAGCAACAATAACATTAGTACAACAACAACAACAATAACAACAACAATAACATTAACAACAACAACAATAATATCAACAACAACAATATCAACAACAACAATATCAACAACAACAACAATATCACTTGCATGGACGATTACGTGGAGTTTTCAAAGGGTCGGTCGGTCGGTCGTCGAAGTGAAAATCCTGCTGCTGTCTGATTCCTCCAAACTTTGCCACGAGACGAGACGAGACAAGACTTCTTTGGTCAACGAGTAAGGGGACCTGTTTTGGGGGATTCACTCTGGAGGAAATAGTAGCCCTCCATTTCACCGACAACAGAATATAATCCCCTAAACTTTTCTAACATGTAGCTCAAACACAAACACTCTCACACACACACACACACACACACAAGGGTCCAATCGAATGGCAAATATTTGAACGAGTGACCGAGAAATATAAGGGACGGAAAGAAGCTATTATATTTCCCACCTTTTGCCAGCGGTGATGTTGGCAGCAGCAGTAGCAGCAGCAGCAGTACCTTATCAAGGGTTTGGGCGCCCCTTCGACCCTACTGACTCCCTTTCAATTCTTCAACTGTACAGCCACAATCAAATAACCACTGACACTTTCCTTCCATCGTGCAAATAAATCAGTATCATATCGAAATATAATCATACAACAACACCTTACGTCAACTCAACCTCCTCAGTTATTATTATGAGGTGCTGCAAAATCATACACGTGTTGTATTTTATTACCAAGATATTTACTACGATGGAAGGAAAGTGTTGGTGGTTATTTGATTGTGGCTGTACCTTCTTTCCTTCTATTTCCTTTCGTGTCGTGTTTGCTTGTTGTCCCACTTCTCAATCACACCATCTCCCTCGTACCCAAGTCTAAGGAGGTCTTCTATCGTCCTCAAATCAAATCAAATCTTAACTATCTTGATGGAAGTGCGTGCTGAAATGACCCAGACAATCCTACCTTGTGGGTGATTGCCTGTGCTTAGAGTCGTATGATAGTAGTGTTGGAATATGCAAGACCCTCAGCGTGCCTGTTTGTAATAATGAAGTAGTACAGTCGCGAGCTGATGGGATGGAGACACGAGCACACTCATCATGGGGTCGCTTCTACCTGACGAGTTATGGAGGAGTTTAAGAGGAAGAAGGGGGGGGGGGGGTATGGAGGGGCTGGTGGAGGTAGAAAGAGCAAGAGAGGCGCCAATAACCGTGGCTGTGGGTCTTTCTTTATCTTAATGATTTATGGTTGATTTTGGGCGAAGGGACTAATGGAGATGGAGTTCACAATAACAAACCTATGTATTGAATTTTAGCATGGTCATCATAATTATAAGAGTACTCTCATATATAAGTATTGTTCGATATCAGAACTGTAATGACATCAGATGGGATGGGTGTCTATAAAACTTTGACATATTTAATGAAATTGCTATAATCAATGATAAATGTGTTTCAACAATAATTAATATTACACAAAATTATGAGAACCACAAGTATCCATATTTTTTATGGGAAAAGAATATTCTGTGGAACGGAATGAGACAGAATCTCTCCTGCCGAATATCGGCATTTCTGGTGAAGTGAGGGTTCGAGTCATGTGAACCGCAGTTCCCATTACACACACACACACACACACACACTAAAGGAGCTTGATCCCACACCTTGTAGCCTTCGCAGGCTTACCAACTTAACACACGGGAATAAAATAACTTGTTCTACGTTACATATAGTGTATTATTGGATTACAAGTAAATTTCTGCCCATAATAAGGAAATAATCAACACGTAGGCATAGTAGAATAAAGCTAGTTACTGTTTGTGAAGTATATGATAATCAGTGGTGACAACCTTTGAGGTGTCAGCCTTCATGGCAAAGTTAGTGACACTCAAAAACTTATTATGCGTCCAATAAAATGTTCGAGATACTGTGGCTACCGTCAAGTAACTACAGTGATAACATTAAATTATTATATTGTTGTTGATTGCAGAGTGTTACTCACTGTTGTGTGTGTGTGTGTTTTTTTTTTTTTTTTTTTCTGTTGAAGCGAGCCCTACAAATTTATAATGACGAGTATTTAAGTGCAAACAATAATACAAAAGATTAATTCAATAGAGGACTACCATCTTACTATTACTTTTAATACTTACTTTATGATAATATTACTGCACCTTGTAAGCCACAATATTTATATTATAAAACTCTTAATAGTGACAACATTAAAGTAAAAGACAATATACAGAAATATAAATTTCAGTTCCATTTCTAAAAAACATTACATATTTGTCTTCCATTATTCTTAGGGTTTATAATTGTGAATTTATATGCGGCCTGTATATATGTCTAGCTTTCACCCACACGACTTAATTATTAATGTTGGCAATCTAGCAAACCAGTGCATTTTGAGGGGCAGAACTGTAACATATTATTTTCCCGACAAAGAGAATATAATATTATGTTTGTCACCTTTGATTCGTCCAGGTTTAATAGAAACAGTGGATTTGCGGTAAACTTTAACTTAATCATTTGGTTATGTAATTATTGATGAATGTTATGTTACGATGGATAACAATGTTTTTATTACTTTAAACTTTTAAGCTAACACTCACACAGTTCACAATGGTGATCAGTTTAGTGTGGCGAAATAATATCAGTTATATATCCAACCCGAAAATATTAATCAGTTATTACATATCCCATTGTCCGTCTAATTCGGATACACAACTAATTCAATTAATCCTGCAATATCTTCACTCACGTCGCTCATACATTCAGCCCCAACCACCTCATACATTCAGCCCCAACCACCTTCATTCCTCCTTCTCGTTTCTCTCCACCAGCCCCTCCATAACCTCCCTCCAACTGTTCCTCTCTCTCTCTCCCTTCCTCCCTCCCTCCATAACTCGTCAGGTAGAAATGACCCCATGATGAGTGAGCTCGTGTCTCTATCCCATCAGCTCGCGACTGTACGTACACACGCAATATTGGTACACTCGTTATACATAATTTCCGACCAGAGTGTGAGGCGTAGAAAGCTTCGAATCGCCTGGTATTGCTCATTTCCCCACCCAGTACACCTATAGAGGCTGCGTTAGTTAGAATGCTGGGTATGTGTGTGTATGTATGTGTGTGTGTGTGGTGCCTGCCGTTCATCTCTAGTCAAAGATTATGACGTATTACGAGTGTGCTATCAAAGACAAAACTCGTGTCGTGAAATCTGGTGAACACAACATATGGTAGAGGGCTAACCATACTGGGCATGAACGTTACTGTGGTGGGGATTTCATAATGTTTCACAAGTTATAATATTAAATCATTGGACAAGACAGCGACACGAGTTTTGTCTTTGATAGTACACTCGTGATACGTAATCCCTGACCAGAGACGAACGGCAGGCACCACACACACACACACACACACACACATACTCTGCATTCGAACTCAGCCTCTATATGTGTACTGGGTGGGGAAATGAGCAATACCAGGCGATTCGAAGCTTTCTACGCCTCACACTCTGGTCAGAAATTATGTATCACGAGTGTACACCAGAGAGTATAAACTATCGTGTAACACTGGGTCGACGATATCCTACAAGAACACCACCACCCCCAACTGTGTCCCTCGTGTTCCCCAGGATGTTTTATTTACAGTCAATCGTTGGTTGGCGTGAGGAGTGCACCGATAATTTTCATTTTCTCTCTATATATATTTTTTTTGCTGTCCAGTCACAAACGTAAGTCCTGCATGCATTAGATGAGCGAAACTGAACCTATTAGTACAAAAAAAAAAAAAAAAAAAAAAAAATCTTACGAATCACAATTTCTCAGACTGATTTTTTGTTTTGTTTTTTAATTTGAGGATGAAAAAATACCGCCCTCGGCCCGGTAGACCCTGTAGAACGAGGGAGTAGGTGATAGATAGATAGATAGAGGATGTGGGACAGCAAACACGAAGGAAATAGAAAGAGGAAAGGAGGTACAGCCACAATCAAATAACCACCAACAATTTCCTTCCATCGTGGTAAATATCTTGGTAATAAAGAACAACACGTGTATGATTTTGCAGCACCTCATAATAATAATTGAGGGGGTTGAGTTGACGTAAGGTGTTGTTGTATGATTATATTTTGATATGATACTAATTTATTTGCACGATGGAAGGAAAATGTCGGTGGATATTTGATTGTGGCTGTACAGTTGAAGAATTAAATGAGAGTGCATGGCTGGGGTACAGAGAATAACAATAGATAGAAAAATTTCGCATACATTTTCGAAGCCATTTCACTTTAAAGAGTCGCATAACTATTGCACGTGACTGTACAATACAATCACGAACAACAAACAACAATACAAAGAATCAAATGTTACAAATCGATGCTTTTAACGTCAGGGAATGGACTTGAGACAGGTACACGAGAAATCATACAGAATTCAACACCACTCTCAGTGCTGATAGACTTAAGGTGGTAATTCGCTTTTGTTACATTGGAGTGCCTTGATTCCTCCAAAGTATGCCAAGAAACAGGACCAGGAGAGCAAAAATAATGGTGTTCTGTTGCTTGGAATAGTTTGGAGGATTCAGTTGCTCCAAATTTACTAGCACCGAATTTCCTCCTTAAGGGGGTGCGGGAATAAGGGGACAGGCCTGGGGTGGGGGTGGGGGGGTCGGGGGGTGCGGGAGTAGGGGGACATGCTTGGGGGGGGGAGGGGGTTAGGGGGATGTGGGAATATGGGACAGGCTATCTACCCACCCCAAGCCTGTCCCCCTATTCCCGCACCCCCCAAACCCTGTCCCCTACTCCCACACCCCCTTGAGGGACCCTATGATAGTGTATGAGACCTGGTGGTGGCTTCTGATTCCTCCAGACTGTGCCACGAAACAAGCTCCTTTAAGGTGGTAATAATTCACTTCTGTTACATTGGAGTGCCTTGATTCCTCCAAAGTATGCCAGGAAACAGGACTAGATGAACAAAAATAATGGTGTCCTGTTGCTTGGAGTAGTTTGGAGGATTCAGTTTCTCCAGAATTACCAACATAAGACCTCCACCTTAAATAATGTACTAGTAGGTGTGTGTGTGTGTGTGTGTGTGTCGTGGCAATGTTTGAAGGACTCTCTAACCTCCAATTTTCTTACGACATCACCGGGGTCCATAACAAACAAGAAGAGACAGTGAAGAGAATACATTGTTCACTTGTACATATTATACGCCTGTGTTGTGATGCATTAGTGTGATATTTACAGAACATAGTATCACTCGAGCTCGTAAATTCGCGACCACGTACAGTTGGACACATGAATGGGTGGTACAGCCCAGGTGAAATATACTTGTCCCATTTGAGTAACCAGTGTCTATTATCAGGTACTGTACATGCTTATTATTACCATCCTCAATACTGACTTCTGCCCCTGATGTCTCCTATTTGGCACTAAGAAACTTGATATTGGGAGAAATTGACCATCTGTCACTTGGGCTGTACCACCCATTCATGTGTCCAACTGTACTTAGATGTTTAAATAATTTGAGCTGGTAACATTGATCGGGGGAGGAATTAGTGTAGGTGGAACATAGTAGAGAGACGGACATGATACAATCTTTCGCCTACAAACCTAACCTATCCTAACGTAACCTAACCTACCCGAATCCAATCCAACCCAATCCTAATCTAACCTACCTTATCCTAACCTACCCGAACCCAACCCAACTCAATCTCATCCTAACCTACCCTAACCTAACCTAACCTAACCTACCCTAACCTAACCTAACCATAACATAACATAACCTATCCTAACCTAACCTAACCTAACCAAACTACCCAAATATGTAAATAATTGATGGTGTTCGTTCTGGTTTGCATTACACTTTGGTTTGAATTATTATTACATTACATTACAATACATTACATTTAGAGGTCAGTGTAATCGATTGATCTGTGTCTGGTGCAGTAAGTTCATCATTTTTATAAGTATTCATTTTCATTTTCATAAGTATTCATCATTTTCATCATTCCTATAATTATACATGACAGTGTAGGTGGAGTGGTAGGTGGTGTGGTGGAGTGGTAGGTGGTGTGGTGGAGTGGTAGGTGCAGTGATGGAGTGGTAGGTGCAGTGATGGAGTGGTAGGTGGTGTGGTGGAGGGATAGGTGCAGTGATGGAGGGATAGGTGGAGTGGTAGGTGCAGTGATAGAGTGGTAGGTGCAGTGGTGGAGTGGTAGGTGCAGTGGTGGAGTGGTAGGTGGAGTGATGGAGTGGTAGGTGGTGTGATGGAGTGGTAGGTGGAGTGCTAGTGTGTTAAGTGGAGTGTTGGTTTGTTAAGTGGTGTGGTGGAGTGGTAGGTAGGTAAAGTGGTAGGTGGATTGATAGAGGGATAAGTGGCGTGTAGGAGTGGTAGGTGGAATGTGTGGTAGTGGAGGGATAAGTGGAGTGGTAGGTGGAGTGGTAAGTGGAGTGTGTGGTGGAGTGGTAAGTGGAGTGGTAGATAGGTAAAGTGGTAAGTGGAATGATGGAGGGATAAGTGCCATGTAGGAGTGGTAGGTAGAGTGGAGTAGTGGAGGGATAAGTGGAGTGGTAGGTAGAGTGGAGTGGTGGAATGGTAGGTGGAGTGATGGAGTGATAAGTGGTGTGGTGGAGTGGATGGAGGAATAAGTGGCGTGTAGGAGTGGTAGGTGGAGTGAGTGGTGGAATGGTAGGTGGAGAGATGAAGTGATAAGTGGTAGGTGGAGTGTGTGGTGGAGGGAGGGATAAATGGAGTGGAGGTAATGGTAAAAACAAAACAAATGAGTGTGATCTATATATTCCACACGTGACAGGAGAGTGACAAGATAATGGAGCTAAAAGAAATGAACACGAGAGAAAGAATCGTGTTGAATGAAAGACAATATTAATGGTGCAAAAAAAAAAAAAAAAAAAAAAACACACACACACACAAACACACAAGATTGATGTTGAATAGATGACGTGATAATGGTGCAATACAAAAAAAGTAAACACACACACACACACACACACACACACACACACACACACAAGATTGATGTTGAATGGATGACGTGATAATGGTGAAAAAAAAAAAAAAAGTAAACACACACACACACACACACACACACACACACACGATTGATGTTGAATGGATGACGTGATAATGGTGCAATAAAAAAAAAAAAAAAAACACACACACACACAAACACACAAGATTGATGTTGAATGAATGACAAAATAACGATGCAAAAAGGAAAAGAAAAAAAAAAACGCACACCCACACAAAAAAATTATGTTGAATGAATGACGAGATGTTAGTGCAAAAAAAAAAAAAAAAAATATATATATATATAATAATAATAATAATGATACATACAGGAAAGAATAGTGTTGATTTAATAATAATAATAATAATAATAATAATAATAATAATAATAATACACACAGGGAAGAATGGTGTTGAATAAATGACAAGAGAACAATGCAAATAATAATAATAATAATAATAATAATAATAATAATAATACACACAGGGGGGAAGAATGGTGTAGAATTCATAGCAATCAATATAATGGAGAGACGAAATATTCCACGTAGGACAGTATAGCCTAGTTGAGTCAGTGATGGTATAATAATAGGTTTCGTGACTCTAATTTGATGACTGAACCATCTCCAATATTCAGAACGCAGAACAAGTTACTCGTGAACTGTTCTCACTCTCTATTTTAGCACGTAAACGAGTACAGTTGCCTTCACTAGTACCGAGCACAGTGTTCAGTGGGTTTTGGTGAAATGTGGCACCACTGTGTTTGTTTACATAGCGTCCTTATGGTGAAATGTGGCACCACTGTGTTTGTTTACATAGCGTCCTTATGATGAAATGTGGCACCACTGTGTTTGTTTACATAGCGTCCTTATGGTGAAATGTGGCACAACTGTGTTTGTTTACATAGCGTCCTTATGGTGAAATGTGGCACCACTGTGTTTGTTTACATAGTGTCCTTATGGTGAAATGTGGCACCACTGTGTTTGTTTACTCGTAGTACTAGTATATGAAGGGACAGAACTTACTCCTGCTATAGTATCGCTATGTAAACAAATACAGCGGTGCCACATTTCACCAAACCCACCCCCAACGCTGTGCTCGTTACTAGTGGAAGCAACAACTGTACAAATTTTCGCCTTTTGAAGTCTTCCCAGCAAACCTCCTCATAGTCCTCATGAATACACAAGTTCCTGAGGGTGAGAGATGCTGGGATGTGCTTTGAATAAGTGATGATGAGTTTCCCTGGTGGTATAACACGTCTCAGGATAAACACTGCAATACAATTCAGTTATAGTCTACGTACACCTAATCCACTTTCGCTTTTTAGTAGATTTTTAGTAGATTATAGTAGATTTTTAGTAGATTTGGTAGATCATAGTAGATTTTTAGTAGATTATAGTAGATTTTTAGTAGATTTAGTAGATCATAGTAGATTTTTAGTAGATTTAGTAGATCATAGTAGATTTTTTGTAGATTATAGTAGATTATAGTCGATTTTTAGTAGATTTAGTAGATTATAGTAGTTTTTTAGTAGATTATAGTAGATTTTTAGTAGATTTAGTAGATTTTTAGTAGATTTAGTAGATTATAGTAGATTTTTAGTAGATTATAGTAGATTATAGTAGGTTTTTAGTAGATTATAGTAGATTTTTAGTAGATTTAGTAGATCATAGTAGATTTTTAGTAGATAGTAGATTTTTAGTAGATTTAGTAGATTTAGTAGATTTTTAGTAAATTTAGTAGATTATCGTAGATTTTTATTAGATTTTTAGTAGATTTAGTAGATTACAGTAGATTTGAATATTTTGAGGATGAAATAAGACAACCCTAGGCCTGGAAAATCCTGAAAGACGAAAAAAAAGGTGATAGAGAGGTCGATGAAACACGAATGAAATAAAAGAAAAAAGATGGGACAGACCATACCAGTGCTATATATATATATATATAGTATTATAGTGTAATAATTAATTCAGAGTGAGAGGGGGGACAGTCCATAAAGGTGCTATAGATATTCCTGAGTGATTTTTCAAGGGTCGTGGAAATGAGCTCAAGTAAAAACGGCACAACACCATTTCTGGATTGTTTTCCTGAATATATATCGTCTTGTGATAGGATCCAAGTTATTATAAGTAGAAAAAATTGACTGTGGCAGGCTGCTTATGAAGGTGTCGATATGTGCATTAGTTGGACGGAGTTGTTGTTGTTGTTGTTGTTGTTCTAACTTATCTATCACGTCAGTCAGTTCTAGTTGCTGTCAAATGTCTCGAGGAACTGGTTTGATATATACGGTACTGTATCTATATATATATATATTTTTT
>JAWQEG010006454.1:35000-45000 GCA_033782935.1 Petrolisthes cinctipes
AACTCTCCTCGACTTTGATCTTAAAGGGAGATTATTCTTTTGAGGGTACTGATTCCTCCTAACTGTGCCACGAAACAGATCCCCATATTCATTACCACAACCAAAACGACCTGTAAGTAAGGAAGTACGGTGCTGGTGGTAAATCTGGAGCAATTAATTCCTCTAAACTATTCCAAGAAAAAAAAAATAATAATAATAAAAAAAAAAAAAGGAAAACAGTCCCAAACTATTTTTCTTCATCTGGTCCTGTATAATTTCTGGCATACTTTGGAGGAATCAAAGCACTCACTCCAAATACTACTCCAAGCAACAAACAAACAAACAAACAAACAGGCCACCATTATTATTACAGTTCCAAGAGTGTATGCGAGTGTATGCGTGTGTGTATGCGAGTGTATGCGTGTGTGTGTATGCGAGTGTATGCGTGTGTGTATGCGAGTGTATGCGAGTATATATACGAGTGTGTATGCGAGTGTATGCGTGCGTGTATGCGAGTGTACAGTACCAACAGTGTATTATCAAATCGAACCTTTTCAGTCCAAGTCCCAATTACTTATATACAACTTATTAATAGTAGTACACCTTTCACTCACCAGGGTTCCGACTACCAGATGTTCGCCACCTCCAACGTCACCACATACAAACACATGTTCAGAAACACAGAGTTCCTCCTGCAAAGCGAGATCTACCGAGGAGTGGTGTCTGGAGAATACGCCTACGTGTATTTCAAGAGCAGTGTGAGTTTCCGCGTCGCCACTCAGTACACCAACGTTCACGGCAAGACCAACCTACATGTGGCTTCAGAGAACTTCTTTCCCTCGGGTTATTCTTGGGCCTTCCCTAAAGTGAGTCGAACATGTTCTTTAGTCTTTAACCCACACTAACCTAGACAGACAGACAGTCACGAGTTGTTTAATAAGTATACTGTATATACGGCACTACCACTACCACTTATATAAACCACTACCACTACCACTTATATAAACCACTACCACTATACCACTACCACTTATATAAACCACCACCACTACCCACCTAACCACTAACCACTACCCAGGGTTCACCATACCGACTGCCCTTCGACGAGGTGATGAGGAGGTGTTTACAAGCTGGCCTCGTTGACAAGTGGCTGAATGAACTATACTCTTATTACCTGAAGGAGAGGCTGCAGCAGAGGACACCACAGCAGCGACGAAGGGAGGAACAGGCAGCGATGGAGGAGAAGGACGATGGATTGGTGAGAAAGACGATGAATGAATGAAGGAAGGAAGGGATTGGTGAGAAAGATGATGAATGAATGAAGGAAGGAAGGGATTGGTGAGAAAGATGATGAATGAATGAATGAAGGGATTGGCAAGAAAGATGATGAATGAATGAATGAAGGAAGTGATGAAGGGTTTGGTAAGAAAGACGATGAATGAATGAATGAATGTAGGGATTGGTGGGTAAGACGATGAATGAATGAATGAATGAAGGGATTGGTGGGTATAATGATGAATGAATGAATGACTGAAGGGATTGGTAAAAAAGACGATGATTGAATGAAGGGATTGGTAAGAAAGACGATGAATGAATGAAGGAATGGAGGGATTGGTGGGTAAAACGATGCATGAATGAATGAATGAATGAAAGGATTGGTGGTTATAATGATGAATGAATGAAGGAAGGAAGGGATTGGTGGGTATAATGATGGATGAATGAATGAATGAATGAATGAAGGGCTTGGTAAGAAAGACGATGAATGGAGGAAGGGATTGGTGGGTTAAACGATGCATGAATGAATGAAGGGATTGGTAAGAAAGACGATGAATGAATGAATGAATGAATGAAGGGATTGGCTGGTAAGAAAGACGATGAATGAATGAATGATTGAATGTATGAAGGGATTGGTGGGTAAGATTGGAGGTAAATGAGTCCTTCAATGATTGCCACGAAACAAACAAACACACTAATATGGAATGAGCTTGTTTCGTGGGATAGTCAGGAGGAATCAGAAGCCTCCAATTCTCATACACGATCACAACAATTAAGGTCCTTGAGGGAACAGTATACTTTTGGTACCTACATTGGATCACTTTGATTCCTCCAAAATATGCCAGGAAACATATGGACCAGATGGACAAAGATAAAGGTGCCCTGTTGCTTGGAGGAATCAATTGCTCCAGAAATACATACATACCAACACCTATGTACAGCCACAATCAAATATCCACCGACACTTTCCTTCTATCGTAATATATATCTTGGTAATAAATAATAACACGTGTATGATTTTACAGCACCTCATGATAATAATTGAGGGGGTTGAGTTGACATAAGGTGTGGCTGTATGATTATATTTTGATATGATACTGATTATATTTGCACGATGGAAGGAAAGTATCGGTGGATATTTGATTGTGGCTGTACATACATACTACCCCCTTAATTAAGTAAGACTCAAGTATATTTCATCTTAAGACTCAAGTATATTTCATCTTAAGACTCAAGTATATTTCATCTTAAGACTCAAGTATATTTCATCTTAAGACTCAAGTATATTTTATCTTTTTATCATCAGGTCGTGCTCAACCTTAGACACTTACAAGGACCTTTTTTCATCTGGTTTCTGGGGAATGGTGGAGGAGTGTTGGTGCTTCTGCTGGAGGTGATGACTGCTAGGCCCGGACCCTCACATACAACAAGCTAGCAGCAGCAGTAAACTTATAGAACAGTGGATACAAAACACTATAATAACTTGTCCACCTTCAAAAAAACTGCATGATTCTCTCGTTAGTTGACCTATTTTATTTCAGGATCATTTCGATTCCTGTCACTTTCAACTTGGCAATAGCTCTCGTGACTGATTTTTTTGTTGACATATTTTATTTCAGGATAATTAGGGTTCCTGCTACTTTCAATTTGGCAAAATCTCTCGTGATTGTTATCCTTGTTGACATGTTTTATTTCGGAATGATTTGACCTCCTGCTACTGTACTTTCAACTAGGTATGGACTCTTGTGATTGTCCTCTCTTTGAGCAAGGTAAATATCAAGATAATTTGAGCTCATTCTACTTTCAACTAGACATGAATTCACTTGATTGCCTTTTCTCTTGACAAACTATTATTCAGAATAAATTATGTACTAAATATTGATGTATTGAAGGCATTTTGCGTAGTTTAGTATGAAGGATAACAGAGTGTATACAATTAAATAAAAGTGTTGACATATAAAGACCCCAGTTTGAGGTTTGATTACACCAACCACATTGATAGACAACATTATTTTCTTTTGGTCCAAACTATTCCAAGCGACAGGCCACCATTAGTTTTTTTTTTTTTTTTTTTTTTTTTTTGGTTAATCTGGTTATGCCGTTGGAGGAATCAAAGGGTGGCTTAAATGTACCAAAAGAAGTATATATATATTAATGTATTCTATTTAAGGTCACCAAAAATAATTGAGGAATTTTATATTATGTGAGAGAGAGAGAGAGAGAGAGAGAGAGAGAGAGAGAGAGAGAGAGAGAGAGAGAGAGAGAGAGAGAGAGACGGGTGAGTGCCTTCCATCCTTGGTTTTATGATAATCTCGTGGTGGATAATGACACGAGTAGAGTCCCTTCAGTGAATTACCTAACCCATTTATATACCAATGACCCCCTCACATCACCCCACCTCAACCCACCTCCCCTCCCTTCACCTCACCCAACCTTACCCCACCCCACCTCCCCTCCATCCACCTCACCTCACCTTCACTCCCCTCTATTCACCTCACCCCACCTCCCCTCCCTTCACCTCACCTTACCTCACCCCACCTCACCAAGCTCACCTCCCCCAACTTCACCTCACCGTAAAACCAACCAGCCTTCCTGTTCAAGCAAAAAATAGACTGATTCTCCTTTCAAGGCAAATATTCCTCGGCGTTCTAAAATATGACCATTGGATATTGTAATTAAATATCCATTGAAATATCTCCATGTGTAATGAATTATGTTTGCTTTTCCTGTGTGAGTGTATGTGTGTGTGTGTATGTGTGCGTGTGTGTGTGTGTGTATGTGTGCGTGTGTGTGTGTGTGTGTGTGTGTGTGTGAGTGTGAGTGTGTGTGTGTGTATGTGTGTGTGTGTGTGTGTGTGTGTGTGTGTGTGTGTGTGTGTGTGTGTGTGAGTGTGAGTGTGAGTGTGTGTGTGTGTGTGTGTGTGTGTGTGTGTGTGTGTGTGTGTGTGTGTGTGTGTGTGTGTGAGTGTGTGTGTGTGTGTGTGTGTGTGTGTGTGTTTATAATATCACATTTTGAAATTAGTTAGATACAAATAAGGTTAACCTAAATATGTGTGTGTGTGATTAACCTAAATGTGTGTTTGTGTAATATAGCACATTTTGAAATCATACTTTAAATTAGTTGAATATAATTAAATTGGCTTGAAGAAGTTTACCATGAATATTTCAGGTTACAAAAATTTACTTAAAGGGGGAAGTACAGTGTTGGTAAATCTGGAGCAAATGATTCCTCCAAACCATTCAAAACAACAGAACACCATTATTTTTGTTCTTGCATTCCTGTTTCCTGGCATAATTTGGAGGAATCAAGGCACTCCAATGTAACCAAAGTGAATTACCCCCTTAATTAAAGACCCTGTGATCGTGTATGATAATTGGAGGCTACTGATTCCACCAGACCATACCACGAAACAAACAAACTCCTTCCATTATAAGGTGTGTGTGTGTGTGTGTGTGTGTGTGTGTGTGTGTGTGTCGTGGCAATATTTGAAGGACTCATTTGTCTCCAATTTCCTGACTACATCACAGGGTCCCTTAAGGGGGTGCGGGAATAGAGGGACAGGCTTGGGGGGAGGGGTTTAGGGGGGTGCGGGGGGATTTTTTTTTTTTTTTTGGGGGGGGGTGCGAGAGTAGGGGGACAGGTTAGGGAGGTGCGGGAATAGGGGACAGGCTTTCTACCCCCCCAAGCCTGTCCCCCTATTCCCGCACCCCCCCCCCACCCAATCCTGTCCCCTACTCCCGCACCCCCTTAACTAAAATGCATATTGTGTACCTGTTGCAATAAAAAAAAAATATATATAGGCTTTAATTCCTGAAAGTGAGTGATGTTGTGTTCTTCCCAAGAGGCTGGAATAATCGTCTTAGGAGAGTCAGAGGAATTCTTAAACCATGTCAGTCCTAGTTGATTATTAACAGAAAAATTATCATGTGAAATGTTAGTTGTGTTGTGGGTAAAGAAATATCCAAATTGATGATGTATGTGTGTTAAGAGGATAAATGTGTTATAATGATGTATGTATGTGTTATAATGATGTGTGTGTGTGTTTTAATGATGTATGTATGTGTTTTATTGATGTATGTATGTGTTTTAATGATGTATGTATGTGTTTTAATGATGTATGTGTGTGTTTTAATGATGTATGTATGTGTTTTAATGATGTATGTGTGTGTTATAATATGTGTGTGTTTTAATGATGTATGTATGTGTTATAATAATGTGTGTGTTTTAATAATGTATGTATGTGTTTTAATAATGTATGTATGTGTTTTAATGATGTATGTATGTGTTATAACGATGTATGTATGTGTTAAAATTATGTATGTGTGCGTTATAATAATGTATGTGTTAAAATGATGAATCTGCTAAATATTAATGTACAGTATGTATTATAACAATGTATGTGTTAGAATAATGTGAGAGTTAAAATAGTGTATGTGTTAAAGTAATGTGTTAAAATAATGTATGTGTTAAAGAATTGTATTAAAATAATGTATGTGTTAAAGAATTGTATTAAAATAATGTATGTGTTAAAGAATTGTATTAAAATGATGTATGTGTTAAAGAATTGTATTAAAATAATGTATGTGTTAAAGAATTGTATTAAAATGATGTATGTGTTAAAGAATTGTATTAAAATAATGTATGTGTTAAAGAATTGTATTAAAATGATGTATGTGTTAAAGAATTGTATTAAAATAATGTAGTTCAAGTTCAAGTTCAAGTTTAGGGTCCCGCAGAGGGCCGCTCATGGGCGGCATAGTATGCAGGGGTTGTGCGGGGGATTTAGGGATCCAGCGCAGGATTAGGAAGAGGGTTAGGATAAGGGTGGATTGGGTCAGGGACTGTGGGTTGAGGATTATGATTGGGGAGGTAATGATTGGTGATCCTATTTCTAAACGTGTCAAGAGTGGGGCTATTAACTACGTGAGATGGGAGATGATTCCACTCTTGGATGCTACGGGGAAAGAATGAGTGCCTAAATATATCAGTGCTTGTCTGGTATGTATGGTATTTTAAGTTGTGGCTGCCTCTAGTGGATCGTATACTTGTAGGGTGTAGATATGTGTCTTTGTCTATGTCAACTAACTTGTTTGTGATTTTGTATATCATCTGTTGTCTGTGTATCTGTCTTCGTGTTACTAATGGGTCTAGTTTTGTGTCTTGTTTAAGCAAAGTGACTGATGTAGTGTGTCTGTAATCACGTCTGGTCCATCTTGCAGTCTTGCTTTGTATGGACTCTAATTTATTGATATTATTGTAAGTGTGTGGGTCCCAGACGGTGTCGCAATAATCTAAATGTGGCCGAACGAAAGTGTTATACGCAATAATTTTGGTGTTTGTGTTACACCTGCTGAGGTTCCTGCGCAAGAACCCCAGGACCCTACTAGCTTTGGCCCTGATGCTACCTATGTGTGTGTTCCACCTTATGTCCGCTGAGATGTGGACGCCCAAGTATTTGTGGGAAGTGACTGTGTTGAGGTTGGTGTTGTGTAATTGGTATGCATATGGAATGACATTATGGGCACGGGTAAAACGGATGTGATGACATTTGTCTGGTCTAAATGTCATCTGCCACTTGACTTCCCAGTCTTCAAGTGCAGTTAGGTCGTCCTGTAGTCGAAGGCAGTCATTCCTATCTTTAATCGGTCTGTAAACTAAGCTATCGTCTGCAAAGAGTCTAGTGGTAGAGGAAAGTGAGAGTGGGAGGTCATTAATGTATGAAAGGAAGAGAAGGGGACCCAGGACAGTGCCCTGGGGTACCCCAGCGGTCACAGGAACAGATGGAGACTGACTACCGTCAAGAACTACACGTTGCTTTCTGGTAGTCAAGAACGTTCTAATCCAGTGAATAAGTTGTCCCTGTATGCCATAGAATTCTAATTTGTGAAGTAGTCTTTGGTGAGGGACTTTGTCGAAGGCTTTGGCAAAGTCTAATACTATGGCGTCAACCTGTCTAATTTTTGTGTCATTGAGGGACTGCAAGATGTCATGAGTAGTTACCAGTAGCTGCGTCTCACACGAGCGTTTAGGCCGAAAACCGTGTTGATTGTCAGTCAGTATATTTTGCCTATCAAAGTGGTCCATTCTGTGTCTATGAATAATGTGTCCTAAAATTTTGCAGGGGACTGAGGTAAGTGAAATAGGTCTATAATTAATGGGAAGGGTTCTGTCTCCGGATTTAAAAATTGGGGTCACATTTGCCAAAAGCCAGTCTTGAGGGAGTTCACCGGTCTGTAAAGTCTGTGAGAATATAACCTGCAGGACAGGGGCAAGAACGCTAGCGTTAGCCCTCAATATCCTGCAGGGTATATTGTCTGGTCCAGTCGCTTTGTGTATGTCTACCTCAGATAAGAGTTTCTCAATTCCTTGGGTGTTTATATGAATGGGAGGGATAGGTGGGTGTGATGGTGTTGGCATGTCTGGTAAGTGTTCATGTTCATGGGTAAAAATGGACTGGAATTGTGTGTTAAGGGCGTTGGCTTTGTCTTGTGGGTGTGTAACCAAGGAATTGTTGTGTAGTAATGTTGTAATACCGGTCGAGTCTTGTTTGCGTGCTTTAAAAAAGCCGAAGAATTTTTTGTGGTTTTGTGTGTTGTCTGCGAGGAAAGTGGATGTGTATTTAGTTTCTGCTTGTTTAGTTTCTTTCTGTAGTGTTTTCTGTATGTTTTTGTATTCTAACCAGTGTTCTGTATCGTTGTATCGTTTTGCTCTGTTGTATGCCTTTACCTTGTTTCTGTGTAGTCTTTTTAATTGTCTATTGTACCATGGTAATGACCGGTTATGTGTGATGGTTTTCGTGGGTATGTGCTTGTCCATTGTGTCACGTATAAAGTCACGAAGTCTGGTCCAGTTTGTTTCCACAGAGCTGGCCATTGGGTCTGAGTCAAGGAACGAGTCACGAAATTCAACTAAGTCTTGGGTAATGTGTTAAAGAATTGTATTAAAATAATGTATGTGTTAAAGAATTGTATTAAAATAGTGTATGTGTTAAAGTACTGTTTGGTGGCAATGCCGGTAGGAATCAGAAGCCTCCAAAATTCTCATACACGATCACAGAATTTTTAAAGAAATATCATATGAAATTTATGTATACAAAAACAGGTCAACATTTGCCTGGGACCAACTGTTCAATTAAATAACAATGACATTTTAATTTCTAAGAGGACATTCTATTGACGGTGAATAATTGAATGACTACTGATTCCTCCTAACTAAGTCAACAAAAACAAATGCCCTCAATGATACTAATAATAGGAGATCTGTTGTTTAGTGGTATGGAGGAAGAATCACAGACCTTCTAATTCACCAACACATTCTTCTATTGACGGTAAATAATTGGATGACTACTGATTCCTCCTAACTTAGTCACGAAACACAGATCCCCGAATTAGTGATTAAAAATGGGGTGATTATTCTGTTTCCCAGGAGAGCTTGGATGAATCAACAGTACCACAACTAATTATTCCCCTTTTAACTCTTAAGGGGGTGCGGAAGTAGGGGACAGGCTTGGGGGGTTTTTGGGGGGTGCGGGAGTAGGGGCATAGGCTTGGGGGGGGGGGTTAGGGCGGGTGCGGGAGTAGGGGACAGGCTTGGGGGAGGATTTTGGGGGGTGCAGTAATAGGGGGACAGGCTTGGGTGGGGGGGGGTTAGGGGGTGCAGGAATAGGGGGACAGGCTTGGGGTGGGTAGAAAGCCTGTCCCATATTCCCTCACCCCTTTAACCCTCCCCCCTAACTCCTCCCCCCCCCCCAAGCCTATGCCCGCTACTCCCGCACCCCCCAAAACCCCCCCAAGCCTGTCCCCTACTCCCGCACCCCCCTAAACCCCCCCCAAGCCAGTCCCCCTATTCCCGCACTCCCTTAATAATTATAATTGCAGCCTTGTAATCGAAAACTAAAAAAAAAAAAAAAAAAAAAAAAAAAAAAAAAAAAAACACCGCCTCGATTATCATTCACAAAAGACTTTACGCGATTAACAAAGCAGATTAAAACGTACATGTAATTCGATATAAAGAAAGGAGACATCATCACCATCATTATTAGTATTATTCATTTATGCAAAACACGGGGAAATATAATGACATTTCAGTTAGGTGGATGGCGAGGCGCTGTGAGTTCGTTCATGCCTGAGTTCACTGTAAAGAGACAAAACGGTTCCACTACAACCAATTACTAATCACTGACAAATCGTGTGCAGTAGGGAGGGGTGCTCAGTGAGGTGTGGGGTTGTGGGGTGTGGTGTGGTGTGGTTGGGTGAGGTGGGTTGGGGTGGTGTGAGGTGGGGTGTTGGGTGGGGTGGCTCGGTGGGGTTTGATGGTGTGAGATGGGGTTTGGTGGTGTGTGGTGGGGTTGTGTGTGGTGGGATGGGATGGGGTGGTGTGGGGTTTGGGTTTGGTGGTGTGGGATGGTGTGAGGTGGGGTGGAGTGGTGTGTGGTGTAGCTCAGTGTGGAGGGGTTGGATGGAGTGGGGTGGGGTGGGGTTTGGTGGTGTGGTGTGTGGTGGGATGTGGGTGGTGGTGTGTGGTGTATCTCAGTGGGGTGGGGTTGGGTGGGGTGGAATAAGGTGGGGTGTAGCTCGATGGGGTCGGGGTCGCCTAGGTTATTCTCGAATATCACTTAATTTGCTGATTCTGGAAAATTGCTTAAAGGATAATATTAGTTAATCCTTCCAAACAATTAAGCCAGTCAACAACAACATACAGATGACCTCAGTGTTGCAAATAGAGGATCAGATTCGTGGCACAGTTA
>JAWQEG010006454.1:50000-53230 GCA_033782935.1 Petrolisthes cinctipes
TGTAATGATTATGATTTTGTACACACGGAAGAGGAAATGTGTAAATAGAGTAAATAGAAAAAAAAGTAGCAATTATAGTACTTTATAGAATGATAATTATAGTAAATTATAGTAAATTATAGAATTTTTTATTATTAGGCGGTGTAACCATAACAAGAATGATTAATAATAATAATAATAATAATAAAAAAAAGATATGTCAACCACAACTCTCATTAATATAACTGAGAAAAAAAAATCTATATAAAAAAAAAGTATGTGATCTCTCAAACAAGGAGAAATACAGAATGTTTAATTAATCACGTCGATATTTTGGGATTCAGTAGATTGGAAAAAGAAAAATTGGTGAGGTGTTTTGGTGAAGGGAACTGGAGAGACATAATAGTTTTTTTATATTAGTTAACTACGCAGTATAGTAGTGTATTATGGGTGTATTATTATTAGTATGAGTGGTAATAGTGTATGTTTTTGCTATATTAAATGCAAACATATCTCTCTGTCTCTGTCTTTCTCTCTCTCTCTCTCTCTCTCTCTCTCTCTCTCTCTCTCTCTCTCTCTCTCTCTCTCTCTTCCCCGGGTTTTGAGTATCTATTCTCTCTCTCTCTCTCTCTCTCTCTCTCTCTCTCTCTCTCTCTCTCTCTCTCTCTCTCTCTCTCTCTCTCTCTCTCTCTTCCCCGGGTTTTGAGTACCTATTATCTCTCTCTCTCTCTCTCTCTCTCTCTCTCTCTCTCGTCTCTCTCTCTCTCTCTCTCTCTCTCTCTCTCTCTCTCTCTCTCTCACACCTTCCCCGGGTTTTGAGTATCTATAAATTGTTCAATCGGTCGTGTAATATTTTGGCTCGAGTCAAGGCCACGTATCTCCTTCTCTCATTCCCACCCCCCTCCTCTCTCTCGTTCTCCCCTCTCCCCCCACCACCTACCTACCTACCTACCCTCTTTCACCTACCCACCACCTCCCTCTTTCTCCCCCTCTTTCTGTGTGTGTGTGTGTGTGTGTGACAGCAATAATTGTTCTGTACAGTCGGCGACAAAAGAAAGTCGTGTCGCCTCTTTCATCGGTTCTTGAAGGATAACAACAACAACAACAACAACAACAACAACAACAACATCCAGGGGGGGGAGGGGGAGGGACAAATGAGTAAACTATATACTTGGGGTTTTCATTTTAGGATTCTGTGATGACTGACTGTAGTACTCCCAGAATAATGAATGACCCTCTCTTTCCATAATTATATATATAGCTAGCCAGTGTAAGGAATTCCTGAGGTGGCCTAATAGTATGTGTAATGTGTGTATGTGTGTATGATTAGCAAGCCATCCAGCAAGCCAGCCAGCCAACCAGCCATTCATTCAACCAGCCAGCAAACCAATAAGCCAGTCAGTAAGCCAACCAGCAAGCCAGGTATTCAGCCAACAAGTTAATAAGCCAGCCAGCCAGCCAGCCATTCAACAAGCCAACCAGCAAGCCAGGTATTCAGCCAACAAGTTAATAAGCCAGCCATTCAGCAAGCCAACCAGCCAGCCATTCAACAAGCCAACCAATAAGCCAGCCATTCAACCAGCAAGCCAGCCAGGTATTCAGCCATTCAAGCCAACCAATCAGCCTGTAGCGTGTGAGAGTTGTCTAATAAATGGTTGGTCCAATTCTAAGCCACCATCACACGAAGGGCACATTTCGCCTCGGTTAATTAATTGCAGAGATATTGTCGGCTTCGATTTGTTGTAGGCAATTTATCTATCCCGAGTTTTGGTCACACGGGTTAAAGCCAAAATCACTCTGTCTCTGTCTCTGTGTCTGTGTCTGTGTCTGTGTCTGTGTCTGTGTCTGTCTCTGTCTCTGTCTCTGTCTCTGTCTCTGTCTCTGTCTCTGTCTCTGTCTCTGTCTCTGTCTCTGTCTCTGTCTCTGTCTCTGTCTCTGTCTCTGTCTCTGTCTCTGTCTCTGTCTCTGTCTCTGTCTCTGTCTCTGTCTCTGTCTCTGTCTCTGTCTCTGTCTCTGTCTCTCTCTCTCTCTCTCTTCTCTCTCTCTCTCTCTCTCTCTCTCTTCTCTCTCTCTCTTCTCTCTTCTCTCTCTCTCTCTCTCTCTCCATAATCGATTTTAAAGTAATTATTATGGAACAGATTTCATGGTGTTGTTGTTATGTTGTGATTCTCGCTTCTCTGTCGCTCGTTGTTAAAATACGTGATCAAGATTATTATTCTATGGACGAGCCAAAACAGGGTACCTTATTATACGGCTTTTTTTTTAAGTTTGGGATGATAATAATACCTCATAATATTTTGCACTGAGGAGGAGGTCGTTTGCTCGTTCATAAGCCAAGTGAAAACATAAATAAAAGAATAATTAAAGGAGGACAGAGATAAATATGAGTCGTATCTAATAAAATAATAATAAAATAAATATAATAATAATATATAATATAATAATAAATAAATAAATAAAAGATAAATAAATATATAAATATATATATATATATAAATATATATATATATATATATATATATATATATATATATATATATATATATATATATATATATATATATATATATATATATATATATATATATATATATATATATATATATATATATATATAATAATAATAATAAAATAAAGAACGATTAGGACACAGAGAAATATAAGTAGTATCTCTATAATCAGTCCATAACTTTCTCACATCATCACAGATGATAATAATAATAATAATGAATAATAATAATAATAATAATAATAATAAACATACTGGAAGGGTTACAAGACGATGTGAATGGCCAGGAAGAAGAGGCGCCTCGTCTGTAGTTTTCATCTCACTGACCTTCAATGGCAAGGCGAGGCAATGCAAGGCAAGGTAAGCTACATAGCAAGCAGCAGACTGTATGCATGATCTCTCTCTCTCTCTTTCTCTTTTGGACACAGGAAGACACATGCAGGAATTCGTGGTAAGATTCTTGTCCCTCTCCCCTCGCCAGAAAAACCATAGAGTGATTTTTCAGTCGTGGTCCTGTATTTGGATATCGTTGTTGTCATCCTACTTCATAGATTTGTTTTCTGTCCCTGGTATAATTTATGAATTAATCTTTTTTTGATTGCTAAGGAATTATTTCATACTGGGAGGAGAGGTGCATGAGTATCTTCCACCTCGACTGTACCATGCCATGATTTATGTGTCCAACTGTACGTACCCACTCACTGACTCGTCCACTCACTATCATCACTTCTTTACACTCTCT
>JAWQEG010006455.1:10000-47500 GCA_033782935.1 Petrolisthes cinctipes
CCTAACCTAACCTAACCTAACCTAACCTAACCTAACCTAACCTAACCTAACCTAACCTAACCTAACCTAACCTAACCTAACCTAACCTAACCTAACCTAACCTAACCTAACCTAACCTAACCTAACCTAACCTAACCTAACCTAACCTAACCTAACCTAACCTAACCTAACCTAACCTAACCTAACCTAACCTAACCTAACCTAACCTAACCTAACCTAACCTAACCTAACCTAACCTAACCTAACCTAACCTAACCTAACCTAACCTAACCTAACCTAACCTAACCTAACCTAACCTAACCTAACCTAACCTAACCTAACCTAACCTAACCTAACCTAACCTAACCTAACCTAACCTAACCTAACCTAACCTAACCTAACCTAACCTAACCTAACCTAACCTAACCTAACCTAACCTAACCTAACCTAACCTAACCTAACCTAACCTAACCTAACCTAACCTAACCTAACCTAACCTAACCTAACCTAACCTAACCTAACCTAACCTAACCTAACCTAACCTAACCTAACCTAACCTAACCTAACCTAACCTAACCTAACCTAACCTAACCTAACCTAACCTAACCTAACCTAACCTAACCTAACCTAACCTAACCTAACCTAACCTAACCTAACCTAACCTAACCTAACCTAACCTAACCTAACCTAACCTAACCTAACCTAACCTAACCTAACCTAACCTAACCTAACCTAACCTAACCTAACCTAACCTAACCTAACCTAACCTAACCTAACCTAACCTAACCTAACCTAACCTAACCTAACCTAACCTAACCTAACCTAACCTAACCTAACCTAACCTAACCTAACCTAACCTAACCTAACCTAACCTAACCTAACCTAACCTAACCTAACCTAACCTAACCTAACCTAACCTAACCTAACCTAACCTAACCTAACCTAACCTAACCTAACCTAACCTAACCTAACCTAACCTAACCTAACCTAACCTAACCTAACCTAACCTAACCTAACCTAACCTAACCTAACCTAACCTAACCTAACCTAACCTAACCTAACCTAACCTAACCTAACCTAACCTAACCTAACCTAACCTAACCTAACCTAACCTAACCTAACCTAACCTAACCTAACCTAACCTAACCTAACCTAACCTAACCTAACCTAACCTAACCTAACCTAACCTAACCTAACCTAACCTAACCTAACCTAACCTAACCTAACCTAACCTAACCTAACCTAACCTAACCTAACCTAACCTAACCTAACCTAACCTAACCTAACCTAACCTAACCTAACCTAACCTAACCTAACCTAACCTAACCTAACCTAACCTAACCTAACCTAACCTAACCTAACCTAACCTAACCTAACCTAACCTAACCTAACCTAACCTAACCTAACCTAACCTAACCTAACCTAACCTAACCTAACCTAACCTAACCTAACCTAACCTAACCTAACCTAACCTAACCTAACCTAACCTAACCTAACCTAACCTAACCTAACCTAACCTAACCTAACCTAACCTAACCTAACCTAACCTAACCTAACCTAACCTAACCTAACCTAACCTAACCTAACCTAACCTAACCTAACCTAACCTAACCTAACCTAACCTAACCTAACCTAACCTAACCTAACCTAACCTAACCTAACCTAACCTAACCTAACCTAACCTAACCTAACCTAACCTAACCTAACCTAACCTAACCTAACCTAACCTAACCTAACCTAACCTAACCTAACCTAACCTAACCTAACCTAACCTAACCTAACCTAACCTAACCTAACCTAACCTAACCTAACCTAACCTAACCTAACCTAACCTAACCTAACCTAACCTAACCTAACCTAACCTAACCTAACCTAACCTAACCTAACCTAACCTAACCTAACCTAACCTAACCTAACCTAACCTAACCTAACCTAACCTAACCTAACCTAACCTAACCTAACCTAACCTAACCTAACCTAACCTAACCTAACCTAACCTAACCTAACCTAACCTAACCTAACCTAACCTAACCTAACCTAACCTAACCTAACCTAACCTAACCTAACCTAACCTAACCTAACCTAACCTAACCTAACCTAACCTAACCTAACCTAACCTAACCTAACCTAACCTAACCTAACCTAACCTAACCTAACCTAACCTAACCTAACCTAACCTAACCTAACCTAACCTAACCTAACCTAACCTAACCTAACCTAACCTAACCTAACCTAACCTAACCTAACCTAACCTAACCTAACCTAACCTAACCTAACCTAACCTAACCTAACCTAACCTAACCTAACCTAACCTAACCTAACCTAACCTAACCTAACCTAACCTAACCTAACCTAACCTAACCTAACCTAACCTAACCTAACCTAACCTAACCTAACCTAACCTAACCTAACCTAACCTAACCTAACCTAACCTAACCTAACCTAACCTAACCTAACCTAACCTAACCTAACCTAACCTAACCTAACCTAACCTAACCTAACCTAACCTAACCTAACCTAACCTAACCTAACCTAACCTAACCTAACCTAACCTAACCTAACCTAACCTAACCTAACCTAACCTAACCTAACCTAACCTAACCTAACCTAACCTAACCTAACCTAACCTAACCTAACCTAACCTAACCTAACCTAACCTAACCTAACCTAACCTAACCTAACCTAACCTAACCTAACCTAACCTAACCTAACCTAACCTAACCTAACCTAACCTAACCTAACCTAACCTAACCTAACCTAACCTAACCTAACCTAACCTAACCTAACCTAACCTAACCTAACCTAACCTAACCTAACCTAACCTAACCTAACCTAACCTAACCTAACCTAACCTAACCTAACCTAACCTAACCTAACCTAACCTAACCTAACCTAACCTAACCTAACCTAACCTAACCTAACCTAACCTAACCTAACCTAACCTAACCTAACCTAACCTAACCTAACCTAACCTAACCTAACCTAACCTAACCTAACCTAACCTAACCTAACCTAACCTAACCTAACCTAACCTAACCTAACCTAACCTAACCTAACCTAACCTAACCTAACCTAACCTAACCTAACCTAACCTAACCTAACCTAACCTAACCTAACCTAACCTAACCTAACCTAACCTAACCTAACCTAACCTAACCTAACCTAACCTAACCTAACCTAACCTAACCTAACCTAACCTAACCTAACCTAACCTAACCTAACCTAACCTAACCTAACCTAACCTAACCTAACCTAACCTAACCTAACCTAACCTAACCTAACCTAACCTAACCTAACCTAACCTAACCTAACCTAACCTAACCTAACCTAACCTAACCTAACCTAACCTAACCTAACCTAACCTAACCTAACCTAACCTAACCTAACCTAACCTAACCTAACCTAACCTAACCTAACCTAACCTAACCTAACCTAACCTAACCTAACCTAACCTAACCTAACCTAACCTAACCTAACCTAACCTAACCTAACCTAACCTAACCTAACCTAACCTAACCTAACCTAACCTAACCTAACCTAACCTAACCTAACCTAACCTAACCTAACCTAACCTAACCTAACCTAACCTAACCTAACCTAACCTAACCTAACCTAACCTAACCTAACCTAACCTAACCTAACCTAACCTAACCTAACCTAACCTAACCTAACCTAACCTAACCTAACCTAACCTAACCTAACCTAACCTAACCTAACCTAACCTAACCTAACCTAACCTAACCTAACCTAACCTAACCTAACCTAACCTAACCTAACCTAACCTAACCTAACCTAACCTAACCTAACCTAACCTAACCTAACCTAACCTAACCTAACCTAACCTAACCTAACCTAACCTAACCTAACCTAACCTAACCTAACCTAACCTAACCTAACCTAACCTAACCTAACCTAACCTAACCTAACCTAACCTAACCTAACCTAACCTAACCTAACCTAACCTAACCTAACCTAACCTAACCTAACCTAACCTAACCTAACCTAACCTAACCTAACCTAACCTAACCTAACCTAACCTAACCTAACCTAACCTAACCTAACCTAACCTAACCTAACCTAACCTAACCTAACCTAACCTAACCTAACCTAACCTAACCTAACCTAACCTAACCTAACCTAACCTAACCTAACCTAACCTAACCTAACCTAACCTAACCTAACCTAACCTAACCTAACCTAACCTAACCTAACCTAACCTAACCTAACCTAACCTAACCTAACCTAACCTAACCTAACCTAACCTAACCTAACCTAACCTAACCTAACCTAACCTAACCTAACCTAACCTAACCTAACCTAACCTAACCTAACCTAACCTAACCTAACCTAACCTAACCTAACCTAACCTAACCTAACCTAACCTAACCTAACCTAACCTAACCTAACCTAACCTAACCTAACCTAACCTAACCTAACCTAACCTAACCTAACCTAACCTAACCTAACCTAACCTAACCTAACCTAACCTAACCTAACCTAACCTAACCTAACCTAACCTAACCTAACCTAACCTAACCTAACCTAACCTAACCTAACCTAACCTAACCTAACCTAACCTAACCTAACCTAACCTAACCTAACCTAACCTAACCTAACCTAACCTAACCTAACCTAACCTAACCTAACCTAACCTAACCTAACCTAACCTAACCTAACCTAACCTAACCTAACCTAACCTAACCTAACCTAACCTAACCTAACCTAACCTAACCTAACCTAACCTAACCTAACCTAACCTAACCTAACCTAACCTAACCTAACCTAACCTAACCTAACCTAACCTAACCTAACCTAACCTAACCTAACCTAACCTAACCTAACCTAACCTAACCTAACCTAACCTAACCTAACCTAACCTAACCTAACCTAACCTAACCTAACCTAACCTAACCTAACCTAACCTAACCTAACCTAACCTAACCTAACCTAACCTAACCTAACCTAACCTAACCTAACCTAACCTAACCTAACCTAACCTAACCTAACCTAACCTAACCTAACCTAACCTAACCTAACCTAACCTAACCTAACCTAACCTAACCTAACCTAACCTAACCTAACCTAACCTAACCTAACCTAACCTAACCTAACCTAACCTAACCTAACCTAACCTAACCTAACCTAACCTAACCTAACCTAACCTAACCTAACCTAACCTAACCTAACCTAACCTAACCTAACCTAACCTAACCTAACCTAACCTAACCTAACCTAACCTAACCTAACCTAACCTAACCTAACCTAACCTAACCTAACCTAACCTAACCTAACCTAACCTAACCTAACCTAACCTAACCTAACCTAACCTAACCTAACCTAACCTAACCTAACCTAACCTAACCTAACCTAACCTAACCTAACCTAACCTAACCTAACCTAACCTAACCTAACCTAACCTAACCTAACCTAACCTAACCTAACCTAACCTAACCTAACCTAACCTAACCTAACCTAACCTAACCTAACCTAACCTAACCTAACCTAACCTAACCTAACCTAACCTAACCTAACCTAACCTAACCTAACCTAACCTAACCTAACCTAACCTAACCTAACCTAACCTAACCTAACCTAACCTAACCTAACCTAACCTAACCTAACCTAACCTAACCTAACCTAACCTAACCTAACCTAACCTAACCTAACCTAACCTAACCTAACCTAACCTAACCTAACCTAACCTAACCTAACCTAACCTAACCTAACCTAACCTAACCTAACCTAACCTAACCTAACCTAACCTAACCTAACCTAACCTAACCTAACCTAACCTAACCTAACCTAACCTAACCTAACCTAACCTAACCTAACCTAACCTAACCTAACCTAACCTAACCTAACCTAACCTAACCTAACCTAACCTAACCTAACCTAACCTAACCTAACCTAACCTAACCTAACCTAACCTAACCTAACCTAACCTAACCTAACCTAACCTAACCTAACCTAACCTAACCTAACCTAACCTAACCTAACCTAACCTAACCTAACCTAACCTAACCTAACCTAACCTAACCTAACCTAACCTAACCTAACCTAACCTAACCTAACCTAACCTAACCTAACCTAACCTAACCTAACCTAACCTAACCTAACCTAACCTAACCTAACCTAACCTAACCTAACCTAACCTAACCTAACCTAACCTAACCTAACCTAACCTAACCTAACCTAACCTAACCTAACCTAACCTAACCTAACCTAACCTAACCTAACCTAACCTAACCTAACCTAACCTAACCTAACCTAACCTAACCTAACCTAACCTAACCTAACCTAACCTAACCTAACCTAACCTAACCTAACCTAACCTAACCTAACCTAACCTAACCTAACCTAACCTAACCTAACCTAACCTAACCTAACCTAACCTAACCTAACCTAACCTAACCTAACCTAACCTAACCTAACCTAACCTAACCTAACCTAACCTAACCTAACCTAACCTAACCTAACCTAACCTAACCTAACCTAACCTAACCTAACCTAACCTAACCTAACCTAACCTAACCTAACCTAACCTAACCTAACCTAACCTAACCTAACCTAACCTAACCTAACCTAACCTAACCTAACCTAACCTAACCTAACCTAACCTAACCTAACCTAACCTAACCTAACCTAACCTAACCTAACCTAACCTAACCTAACCTAACCTAACCTAACCTAACCTAACCTAACCTAACCTAACCTAACCTAACCTAACCTAACCTAACCTAACCTAACCTAACCTAACCTAACCTAACCTAACCTAACCTAACCTAACCTAACCTAACCTAACCTAACCTAACCTAACCTAACCTAACCTAACCTAACCTAACCTAACCTAACCTAACCTAACCTAACCTAACCTAACCTAACCTAACCTAACCTAACCTAACCTAACCTAACCTAACCTAACCTAACCTAACCTAACCTAACCTAACCTAACCTAACCTAACCTAACCTAACCTAACCTAACCTAACCTAACCTAACCTAACCTAACCTAACCTAACCTAACCTAACCTAACCTAACCTAACCTAACCTAACCTAACCTAACCTAACCTAACCTAACCTAACCTAACCTAACCTAACCTAACCTAACCTAACCTAACCTAACCTAACCTAACCTAACCTAACCTAACCTAACCTAACCTAACCTAACCTAACCTAACCTAACCTAACCTAACCTAACCTAACCTAACCTAACCTAACCTAACCTAACCTAACCTAACCTAACCTAACCTAACCTAACCTAACCTAACCTAACCTAACCTAACCTAACCTAACCTAACCTAACCTAACCTAACCTAACCTAACCTAACCTAACCTAACCTAACCTAACCTAACCTAACCTAACCTAACCTAACCTAACCTAACCTAACCTAACCTAACCTAACCTAACCTAACCTAACCTAACCTAACCTAACCTAACCTAACCTAACCTAACCTAACCTAACCTAACCTAACCTAACCTAACCTAACCTAACCTAACCTAACCTAACCTAACCTAACCTAACCTAACCTAACCTAACCTAACCTAACCTAACCTAACCTAACCTAACCTAACCTAACCTAACCTAACCTAACCTAACCTAACCTAACCTAACCTAACCTAACCTAACCTAACCTAACCTAACCTAACCTAACCTAACCTAACCTAACCTAACCTAACCTAACCTAACCTAACCTAACCTAACCTAACCTAACCTAACCTAACCTAACCTAACCTAACCTAACCTAACCTAACCTAACCTAACCTAACCTAACCTAACCTAACCTAACCTAACCTAACCTAACCTAACCTAACCTAACCTAACCTAACCTAACCTAACCTAACCTAACCTAACCTAACCTAACCTAACCTAACCTAACCTAACCTAACCTAACCTAACCTAACCTAACCTAACCTAACCTAACCTAACCTAACCTAACCTAACCTAACCTAACCTAACCTAACCTAACCTAACCTAACCTAACCTAACCTAACCTAACCTAACCTAACCTAACCTAACCTAACCTAACCTAACCTAACCTAACCTAACCTAACCTAACCTAACCTAACCTAACCTAACCTAACCTAACCTAACCTAACCTAACCTAACCTAACCTAACCTAACCTAACCTAACCTAACCTAACCTAACCTAACCTAACCTCCAATCTCAACTCAAACCTCAATCCAAACCTCAACCTCAACTCCAACCTCAATCTCAACCTAAGCCTCAACCTCAACCTCTATCCCAACCTCAACCCCAACTCCAACCTCAAACTCAACCCCAACCTATATATATAATGTTTAATAATTAATTATTAATAATGAAGGCCTCTGATTGACTGTTGGAATGCTGACCTTTGATTGGCCGATGAAGTGCTGGCCTCTAATTGGCCGATGAACTGCTGGCCTCTGATTGGCCGATGAAATGCTGGCCTCTGATTGGCCGATGAAATGCTGGCCTCTGATTGGCCGATGAAATGCTGGCTTCTGATTGGCCGATGAAATGCTGGCCTCTGATTGGCCGATGAAATGGTGGCCTCTGATTGGCCGATGAAATGCTGGCCTCTGATTGGCCGATGAAATGCTGGCCTCTGATTGGTAGATGATTGCAATTACCAAATTAAATGGGCTAAGAACCTCTGTTAGTATTGTCAAAATCTAGCAAACGTGGCTATAAAACGTTGGCAACATGGCAATTATAAAATTAAATGGGCTAAGAACCTTTGGTAGTATTAAATTATTTATAAATAATTGATTATTTACTAATAGGCTATAAAAAACTGATTCTCTGGGGAAATCCACTTTGGTGCTTTTGAAAACACAGACTACATGGAGAGTGAGACAACCACAACCAACCTGTGTTTTCAACAGCACCAAAGTGGAGTTGCCCAGAGAAGCAGCAAAGGTTTTTGTTTACATTATTATTTTCGTTATAAAGTTATATATATGTCTATTTATAATTATGTTGGTTGAGTAATGTAATTACTAATATCTGCTGATAATGATAATAACATAACATAAGCATAAATAACTGTTATTATAATATAAGTTATATAATATATATATATATATATATATATATATACATATATATATATATATATATATATATATATATATATATATATATATATATATATATATATATATATAATGTTGAATAATTATTTACTTATAATTTATTATAATATATAATATAATTTATTATAATTTAGTACTATTATTTCATATTTTTTTTATTACTACTACTACTACAACATGATTACTACTACTACTACTACTACTACTACTACTACTATTATTTCAGGATAAGACGAAGGTTACAAGAGAAGTGAGAATCCAATTGGTTTGGACACACTGTATATGGTATTCATTGATGTTCAGCCAAGACCAGACACGGTGTACAGTGTGTGTTTGAGCAGCTTCTACAGAAGGTATGTTTACACGTGTGTGTGTTATTATTGGTGTGTTTGTTTAGAAGTGGGATATATATGATATATATAATAAACCTAACCTAACCACGTAAAGTTAATAATGTTTTTATAATATTTAATAATTATTTATAATGTTATTTAAAATTGTTATTTAATTAATTTTAATACATATATATTTTAATAAATTATTAGTAAATAATTATTAAACATTATTAAAACATTATTAACTTTACCTGGTTAGGTTAGGTTAGGTTTATTATATATATTTTATTGCAGTACGAATAATTGTTATTGTTTATACATTATTATTAATTATACACTTACCTTATACAATAATAAGGCTTTAATAAATCATAATTCCTTGTTATTGAAGACGTGTTTAAAAAAATGTATAATATGGATTGTTTCGGTTTAGTAATTGTGGTATTCTGTCTTTGATATACATATTAATATTCCTTATTATTATTATTATTATATATATATATATATATATATATATATATATATATATATATATATATATATATATATATATATATATATATATATATATATATATATAAATGTTTCTTTGCTTTATTTATTTAGCTAATATTGCGATGATCTGTGCCGGCAAACTACTGGTTGGGTTAGGTTGGGTTAGGTAGGGTTCGGTTACCTTTATCAATGCTCAGTGGAATTATCTTGTGGAAATGTATTCTTTGCTAGATATTTCAATTTTAAGATACGAGGGACGAACTGAGGTCGGGCGGACAGTGTTACCAGATCTCCTTGGCAATTTTACGGAAGATCCAACAGGCAGTTGTGTACAATACGCTTGACCCACCCAATCGGGATACTTTTAGTTCCTATCCACGCGATCTATTTAATTTTTTAAGGTCCCGAAGGACATTAAGTTAGGTTCCGAAGGTAGCCACAGTCTAGGTTAGGTTAGGTTAGGTCAGGATATTTCGTCTGGTGATCAAAAAAATATTTATCCCAATTTTAAATGATTGAATTTCCCGCTCAACTGGGATATTAATTGCAAGGATGAGAGACAATATTGTCTCTCCTCCTTGATTAATTGATCATTCTTCATATGATTTCCCAAGTGTGGACAAAATTTGCCTAAAACATGAAAGTATTCCTGTATCTGGCAACACTGCACGCAGTGGCAGGAAGTCGGGAATCCGCTAGGTAAGCCGCGCTCCCATTTCAATGTAAATACATACAAAGGTAAATACATACAAATGTTATTCATGTGTTTATGTATTTCCACATAATATAACAGTCTCAAAAATAAAAAGGGAAAAGAAATGGGCGATTTCAAATGACAGAAAGTGTGAAAATCGAGGACGCAGATAATCGCAATATTTACCATTTATTTATTATGTTTTAATAATGATTATTAATTATTTACTAATAAGCTATTATAATATAAGTTATATAATATATATATATAATGCTAAATAATTATTTACTTATAATTTATTATAATATATAACATAGTTTATATAATATATAATATAATATATAGTATAATTTATTATAATTTATTACTATTATTTCATATTTTTTTTACTAATACTACTACTACTACTACTACTACTACTACTACTACTACTACTACTACTACTACTACTACGACTACTACTACTACTACTACTACTACTACTACTACTACTACTACTACTACTACTATTATTATTATTATTATTATTATTATTATTATTATTATTTCAGGACAAGACGAAGGTTACAAGAGAAGTGAGAATCCAACTGGTTTGGACACACTGTATGGTATTCATTGATGTTCAGCCAAGACCAGACACGGTGTACAGTGTGTGTTTGAGGAGCTTCTACATAAGGTATGTTTACACGTGTGTGTGTTATTGTTTGTGTGTTTGTATAGAAGTGGCATGAGGCTATGTGTGTGTGTAAATGGATCATGTGTGCAGGAATTAAAGTGACAGATAGAAAGAGTTAAGATTTGGCCATTTTTATATATCAAGCTAGAAAGTGTAAGGGTATACAGTTTGCCTTTTGAAACGAAAATGAAATATGATAAAACTTTCTCCAGATGGAAAAAATAGAGTCGACGTTAGGGCGAATTTTAACTAACTGGGCTATCAAACAGATTATCTGCTAGTACCAATAGATGCGGAATTTTATGGGCTATTTCTTGAAGCAGTCTGGAGTTAGTTGAAGCTACCAAATCAACCAAAATCAACCTAAATCTAACCAAAATTTTGATATCAAATGCATAATTCTACCTACAATTATTAATATTATTGCTATTATCTCCAGACTGAGCCTTCAAACAGACTATCTGCTAATACCAAGAGATGCTGAATATTATGGGCTACTCTTTGACCTAATCAGAATTAGACTACAGCATTCTAATCAACCAAAAACATTTAAAAACTAAAATGAAATTTTATATAACTTAGTCCAGATTGAAAAATGCTATCACCAATAGATGTGGAATATTATGGGCTATTTGCTGACAAAATCAAAATTAGTCTACAGCATTTATGTCAACCAAGAACATTCAAAAACAAAAAAAAAAATTGAAATTTTTTAGTCCAGATTAGAAAATTCGAGTTGACATTAGTGCGCATTTGCGCTAACTGGGCTGTTAAACAGACTATCTGCTAATACTAATATATGCAGACTTTTATTTGCTATTTTTTTAAACATTCTGTAGTTTTATAAAGTGCCTGAATTTATTAAAATCAACCAAAAACAAACAATAATTTTGACAGTAACAAAATTATTATACCTACTATTATTATAATTATTGCTATTATCTCCAGACTGGGCATTCAAACAGACTGTCTGCTAGTACCAATAGATGTTGAATTTTATGGAATTATGATTTATTAAAACTAAATTTTTGCACCAAAAACATTTAAATACAAATGAAATTTTATATAACTTAGTTCAGAGGTAAGTGTATAATTAATAATAATGTATAACTAATAATAATAATGTGTATTACAATGATATATATAATAAAACTAACCTAACCTAACCACATAAAGTTAATAATGTTTTAATAATGTTTAATGATTATTTACTAATAATTTGTTATAATACATAATCGATAATATAATTTTTTATATTATGAGTTTCTATATGTAAAGTTGCGCACAGATGACTCAAGGCCACCTTATTCACCAATATGCTGGTGTTGTGTCTGGTAACAGTGGCAGCTATGAATTGAACCAAAATTCAGTCTTCTACTCGAGCGAAACAAACCCAATTATAATTTGTCAATATGCGGGTTTAACTGTTATCTAATAAAAATCATGTAAGTAAATGTATTATATTGATAATGAGTAACATGTAATAAACATTATGGACATATTTTTACCACAGTATTACAACACATATAATTAAACACTAAAGCTTTATTGCATGTGAAACAAACTGGTTTCGGTACTGATGCAATATTCAAAAATCGTGTCTTATACAGTACAGTATACTGTATATATATACAGTATATATACTGTATATTGAAGGTACAGTGTTGTAGTGGAAAGGAGGCTGCTTCTTGTCTCGTACAGTACAGTATACTGTATATATATACAGTATAATGAAGGTACAGTGTTGTAGTGGAAGGGAGGCTGCTTCTCATCTCGTACAGTACAGTATACAGTGTATATATACAGTATATTTATTAACATTGGGCTATATTTTTGCAAGGTTGGGCTATATTTTTATAATGTTGGGCTATATTTTTTAAGATTGGGCTATATTTTTTTAAGATTAGGCTATATTTTTTTAATGTTGGGCTATATTTTTTTAATGCAGGGCTATAATTTTTTAAGATTGGGCTATAATTTTTTAGATTGGGTTATATTTTTTTAAGATTGGGCTATATTTTTGCAAGGTTGGGCTGTAATTATATAAGATTGGGCTATATTTTTTTAAGATTGTGCTATATTTTTGCAAGGTTAGGCTATATTTATTTAATATTGGGGCTATATTTTTTAAGATTGGGCTATATTTTTGCAAGGTTGGGCTATATTTTTTTTAATGTTGGGCTATAATTTATTAAGATTGGGCTATATTTTTGCAAGGTTGGGCTATATTTTTTTAATGTTTAGCTATAACTTTTTAAAGTTGGTCTATATTTTTGTAAGGTTGGGCTATATTTTTTTAATGTTCGGGTATATATGTTTAATGTTGGGCTATAATTACTTAAGATTGGGCTATATTTTTGCAAGGTTGGGCTATATTTTTTTAATGTTGGGCTATAATTTTTTAAGATTGGGATATATTTTTAAAGATTGGGCTATATTTTTGAAAGGTTGAGCTATATTTTTTAAATGTTGGGCTATCTTTTTTTAATGTTGGGCTATATTTTTTTAATGTTGGGCTATAATTTTTTAAGAATGGGCTATATTTTTGCAAGGTTAGGCAATATTTTTTTAATGTTGGGCTATAATTATTTAAGATTGGGCTATATTTTTGCAAGGTTGGGCTATATTTTTTTATTGTTGGGATATAATATTTTAAGATTGGGCTATATTTTTTTAAGATTGGGCTACATTTTTTTTAAGATTGGGCTTCATTTTTTTAAGATTGGGCTATATTTTTTTAATGTTGGGCTATATTTTTTAATGTTGGGCTATAATTATTTAATATTAGGCTATATTTTTGCAAGGTTGGGCTATATTTTTTTAATGTTGGGCCATAACTTTTTTAAGATTGGGGTATTTTTTTAAAGATTGGGCTATAGTTTTTTAAAGATTGGCCTATATTTTTTAATGTTGAGCTATATTTTTCAAGATTGGGCTATTTTTTTCAAGATTAGGCTATATTTTTTTAATGTTGGGTTATATTTTTTTAATGTTGGGCTATAATTATTTAAGATTGGGCTATATTTTTGCAAGGTTGGGCTATATTTTTTTAATGTTGGGCTATAATGTTTTAAGATTAGCTATATTTTTGCAAGGTTGGTCTATATTTTTTTAATGTTGAGCTATAATTTTTTTTAATTGGGCTATATTGTTTTATGATTGGGCTATATTTTTGCAAGGTTGGGCTATATTTTTTTAATGTTAGGCTATAATTATTTAAGATTGGGCTAAATATTTTTAAGATTGGGCTATATTTTTTTAAGATTGGGCTATGTTTTTGCAAGATTGGGCTATATTTTTTTAATGTTGGGCTATAATTTTTTAATGTTGGGCTATATTTTTTTAATGTTGGGATATAATTTTTTAAGATTGGGCTATATTTTTGCAAGGTTCTGCTATAATTTTTTAATGTTGGGCTTTATTTTTAAATGTTGTGCTATATTTTTTTAATGTTGGGCTATAATCATTTAAGATTGGGCTTTATTTTTGCACGGTGGGGCTATATTTTTTTAATGTTGAGCTATAATTTTTTAAAATTGGGCTATATTTTTTTAATGTTGAGCTATAACTTTTTAAGATTGGGCTATATTTTTTTAAAGATTGTGCTATAATTTTTTTAATATTGGGCTATATTTTTTCAAGATTGGGCTATTTTTTTAAGATTGGGCTATATTTTTTAATGTTAGCCTATATTTTTTTAATGTTGGGCTATAATTATTTAAGATTGGGCTATATTTTTGCAAGGTTGGGCTATATTTTTTTAATGTTGGGCTATGATTTTTTAAGATTGGGCTATATTTTTGCAAGGTTGGGCTATATTTTTTTAATGTTGGGCTACAATTTTTTTAAATTGATCTATATTTTTTTAAGATTGGGCTATATTATTGCAAGGTTGGGCTATAATTTTTTAAAGTTGGGCTATAATTATTTAAGATTGGGCTATATTTTTTTAAGATTGGCTATATTTTTTTAAGATTGGGCTATATTTTTGCAATGTTGGGCTATAATTTTTTAATGTTGGGCTATATTATTTTAATGTTGGGCTATAATTTTTTATGATTGGGCTATATTTTTGCAAGGTTGGGCTGTAATTTTTAAAGATTGGGCTGTATTTTTTTAATGTTTGGCTATATTTTTTTAATGTTGGGCTATATTTTTTTAATGTTGGGCTATATTTTTTTAATGTTGGGCTATAATTTTTAAGATTGGGCTATAATTTTTAAGATTGGGCTATATTTTTGCAAGGTTGGGCTATATTTTTTTAATGTTGGGCTATATTTTTTTAATGTTGGGCTATAATTTTTTAAGATTGGGCTATATTTTTTTACGATTGGGCTATATTTTTGCAAAGTTGGGCTATATTTTTTTAATGTTGGGCTTTAATTTTAAATGTTGGGCTATAATTTTTTAAGATTGGGCTATAATTTTTTAAAGATTGGGCTATATTTTTTTAATGTTGGGCTATAACTTTTTAAGATTGGGCTATATTTTTTTAAAGATTGGGCTATATTTTTTTAATGTTGGGCTATATTTTTCAAGATTGGGCTTTTTTTTAAAGATTGGGCTATATTTTTCAAGTTGGGCTATATTCTTTCAAGATTGGGCTATATACCAGTTGAAATGGGCGATAAACATTTGGTAATACTGTCAAAAGTTGTTATAAAACCTTGGCAACACTGTATATACAACAAAATGGCTGCCTAGCTCTTCCCCCTTGATGACATCAGCAACTCTCCACCAATCATGGCTACCTAGCTCCCATGTCCCACAACAAAATGACCGCTTAGCACCTCCTATTTTAAGATCCACCATTTTCCATAACAAAATGGCTGCCTAATTCCTCCCCCTTAACCCCTCCGGGCCGGGCCAAGAATGAAATTACGTGCTGTGTGTACGGGGCCAATACTTAATTTAATCCTGCCTGTCCGGGTATTTCCCGGAAAATCACTCTACTTCTCTTACTCCCTACGTCTAAACTACAATACTGAACAACTTAAATTTGATTGTGTACTCACCATCAACTCCTCCTCTTTCCATTAAAACCAACCCTAGCTCTCTAGGACACTCCATTACCGAGAAATCAAGTGAGGAATGGAGGTCACTTTTCCCGTGAGAGCGAGGCTGCGTTCGCTTTGTGAGCGTGGCTCTGACAAGGACTGGCGTGGGTGGAGAAAAGATGGCCGCCGGCAGAATGACGCAACACTTGCCTCCCCCAGGCGACACGTCGTACGGTTCGTGTGCATCCTACCATTACAGCCCCTGTATTATTTGTGTGGTTAGCTGACCATTCCAGAGTGGTTTTATGCCCTGGAGAGAAGCGTGGGAGTTATGTACAGTATTTACGCGAAACATTTTCAGTGTCATTCGCACCATTTGTTCATGTTCAACGTAAATATAAATGTGTCACTATCACTGTTATCCTTATTTTCTATATATTTTTGTATTTTGTTGTTTTAAATTTTTTATTATAATTTTTTCTATGCGTAAATGTGTCACTATCACTTTTCTTATAGCCTAATATGTACAAATGTGTCACTATCACGTCACTACAGCCTAAAATATATGTACAAATGTGTCACTATCACGTCACTACAGCCTAAAATATATGTACAAATGTGTCACTCTCACTTTTCTTATAGCCTAATAAGTACAAATGTGTCACTATCACGTCACTACAGCCTAAAATATATGTACAAATGTGTCACTCTCACTTTTCTTATAGCCTAAATAGTGTCACTGTCACCAAGTGTCACTGTCACTTTATTCGCATACTCCCATCACTTCCTGCTTCTATATATATTCCAATATATGGTAGTCTGAGAAGCAGTTTCCAGGGCATAACGGCACACAACATTCCTTGCACCAGAAGCGAGTTTCCTTGGACTTCTGGGGGTGACGTGTTGTGTGCCTGCAAACATAGCAGCGACGAGAGCCTGGACGTCCTGACGGCAACGGTGGCAGATTAGTGAGGTAGTGGCGAGCCATATAGCCACTCTGCTGCAACCTGTCAGGCCGTTGTGCCGCTGCCTGTCTGCCTTGCTGTGGTTGCACAGTGCTGAACCTCTCCAGGAGCTGAGATATCAACTCTAGCTCGAATTCCCGGAGTGCCAACTTGGAGTCAGGGTGATGCTGGAGGTAGAGTATATAACAGTTCAGCACTGTGACATCAAGAAGGTGGAAGAAAGCCTTCTTGTACCACTTACAAGTTTTTCTCAGACAATCGATGGAACTCACCATCATGTCTGACTTATCAACGAGTCTCATATTGATGTTATAATCGAGCACAGCATCAGGCTTGTAGATGGTATCACCTGTGCCGCGCTCAGTCTTCCCAGAATCCTGCATCACGCCCCTGTTCACGGTGGTGAGCATATTGACGGGGCGTTTATCGTGCCATTTGATGGCCAGCATGTTCCCACATTTCTTTTTGATGCAGTCGCCCCTCCGGGTGAGAGGGAATGCTGGCCACCCCTTCCTGTTGACACGAATAGTTCCGCAGGATCCTGTTTGGTGCTGCAGGAGAAACTGGCTAAGTGCTGGAGAGGTGTAATAGTTATCAGTGTACAGGATGTGGTTGTTGTCAAGGTAATCCCCCATGAGTGCCTTGACAACACTCCCGCTGAAGCCAAGAGGGTCGTCGGCCGGGACATCCACATCCGTACCTGAATAGAGTATAAAATCCAACACATAGCCAGTCTTACAGTCGCAGATGACATAGAATTTGATGCCAAATCTATGCCTCTTTGACGGGATGTACTGGATGAAGGACAGTCTTCCCCTGAACAGCACCAGAGACTCGTCGATAACCACTTTCTGGAATGGTCGAAAAAATGCTCGTATTTTCTCCTGGAGGATAGACATTACTGGCCTAATTTTCCACAGCCTGTCGTTCGGGTGTGGACCCATGTTGGGGGCGAAGTGCAGGTAGGACAAAATGTCCCTATACCTGTCCCTGGACATGTATTTCCCGAACGCAGGTGTGGATATCAGGGCGTGTGTGCTCCAGAAGTCCTTGAGGCGATGTTTCTTGACATGAGGCATCATCATGGTCAAAGCTAACCACACATACAACTCAGCAATATCGACGTCAGCCCATTGCAACATCTTACTATGTTCCCTGCCTGGTCTATTGCTGAGTTGCACAGAGAGTTGTTTGAAGGTGTTTATCTCCTGCATCATGTAAGTCATCAATATTATATCAAAAAAGGCAGTGAAATAATCTAATATTGATGACCTCTGACGACAGGGAAATGCGGCCTGTATACCTGAATGACTGTCGTCAAAGATAGGTATATCAGGCGCAAATTCATCGCAATCCGTCCACACATAGGGATCAGCGGGTCTATGACGAGGTGCGCCGCGTTGCTGTTGTTGTGGTGGTGGTGGTGGTGGTGGTGGTGCAGCGGTACCAGGGGCAGGCGAGAGTGTGTCGTCAGGCACGAGAGGAGAGGGAGAGTGTGGTGGTGGGGGAGGTGGCGTCAGGTCACGGGGGGGCGGGCTATCAGGGTCAACTGTAGGGGAGAGATAAGCTGCCTTTGTCCTCTTCCCCCTTCCTTTACCCTTCCCTCTTACTCCTACTCTCCTCCCTCTTACCACCACTTTTTGCGACGCATCCTCGTCCGACGAGGAAGAGGAAGACGAAAAATCTAACCTCCTCCTCGGCCTCTTGCCCATGGGAGTGGAGACGTAGCGAGGTTTGGAGGTTGAAGCAGGAGTAGACCTCTTCCTGCCTCCCACGCCAGATGTTGTAGGAATGGGAGACAAGAGAGTGTCTCCCAAACTACCTCCCACCCCACTGGTGGACGGAATTGCAACAGGGGCTGTAACCTCTGACACATCATGCAAGGCTGAAGTTGAGGGAAGAGCTGTGATGGAAGTCACCGCTACACAGACATCTTCCTCAGTTGATTCGTCAGCTTGCCATTCAGTATCAGAGTAGCTGTCCAGGTCGTCACTCCCATATGAAAGGTCTGCCAGATTCTCCAATTCCCGCCCTATTGCAGAATCTGACAACCTTGCAGGTGCATGACGCAATCTAGCTGGTTGCACCCGCGGAGTGGAGGTTACAGGAGCGGGTGCGCCTGGCAGCGCGGTAGGATGCACCGAATCGAACGAGCCCGTATTTTCTTCACTACGCCCAGCCATTGTCACGGTCAAGCACACACTGATTGAATGTGGGGATGAAAAGGTCTGGTGGTGAAGTATAGCCAGATCAAAAAAAATCCCGACAAATTTGGCGTTTTTCCCCATAAATTACCAAAAGCGGGATTTCCCGCTGCCCGGACTCTGTCGACAGAGCGGGATTTCCCGCTGCCCGGCCTCTGTCGACCGAGCGGGAAATCCCGCTGCCCGGACTCTGGGGGTTAATGATCTACACCCACAACAAAATGGCCGCCTAGCTCCTCCCTCCTTAAAATCCACCATATTCTAAAACAAAATGGCTGCCTAGCTCCTCCCCCATAAAGATCACCTTATTAAGCCTAAGTCCTTGATAGCACTGCAAAAACCACCATAATTTGCTATAAAACATTGGTAGTACTGCAAATACCAGTTTAAATACTGTCAATTCCATCCAAAAGTGGTTATAATACTGAATAGCTACTTAGCTCCACCCCCTTTCCTGTTGTCATGACAACCCTCAATAATCACATTCGTGTAGCTCCACCTCTTTTATGACATCATTAACCCTCCACTAATCATAGCTACTTAGTTCCACCCCCTTTGATGTTGTCATGGCAACCATATAGTAATCACATTCACATAGCCCCGTCCCTTTTATGACTCCACCAATCATAGCTACTAAGTTCCGCCCCTTTTAATATTGTCATAGCAACCCTCAATAATCAAATTTGTATAGCTCCGCCTCCTGTATGACATCAGCAACTCTCCACCAATCATAATCATAGCTATCTAGCTCCGCCTCCTTTGTTGTTGTCATAGCAACCCTTAATATACTTATTCACATAGCTCCGCCCCTTTAAATGTTGTCATGGCAACCTTTAATAATTACAATCTCGTAGCTCCGCCTCTTTTATGACATCATAAACCCTCCACCAATCATGGCTAATTAGATCCGTCCCCTTTGCTGTTGTCATGGCAACCCACAATAACTATATATATAGTTCCTCCCCCTTTATGATGTCATCAACTTTCCATTAATCATGGCTAACTCCGCCCTCTTTGATGTTGTCCTGTAAACCATATAGTAATCACATTCACATAGCCCCGCCCCCTTTATGACCACCAATCTTCTTCTTCTTCTTCTGCAGCTTGTTCCCATTTTCATATGGGGTCACTGTTCCTCGCTAGTCTTCTCCAGCTGTTACGATCTCTTACTTGATTTTCCCTTAGGTTTTTCATCTGCATGTCTTCTTTGATCTTGTCCTTCCATCGGAACTTCGGTCTTCCTCGTCTTCTGTATCCTCCCACTTCCAAATTCATCACTCTTCTTCCTACATATTCTTCATCTCCCCTCATTACATGCCCAAACCAATTCAGTCGCTTCTCTTGCATTTTGGTGCTTATCTCAGCCACCTTCACTGTTCCTCTTATGAACTCATTTCTAATCCGGTCTCTTCTGGTTACACCGCACATCCATCGCAGCATTCTCATTTCTGCGACGTTCATTTTCTTTTCATGCACTCTTCATTGCCCACGTCTCACTCCCGTACATCATCGCTGAGCGTACTGCTGTTTTGTAGACCTTGCCTTTCAATCTAGCACTTATTCTTTTGTCACACAGTACTCCTGACAGCTTTCTCCACGCGTTCCAACCACACTGAACTCTGTGATTCACCTCCACATCCAACTCTCCATCCTCAGCTACGTGGGACCCTAAGTACTTGAAAGCAGCAACTCTCTTAATACTCTCATCATCCATCCTCATTTCTACGTCATCCTCGTTATCATTGAACTGGAGGTACTCGGTCTTGGTTCGGCTAATCTATCTTCTAGAGCTCTTCTCCAACGGGAAAGTTCTCTCTTCAGCTCAGCCTTGGTCTTGCACACCAAAACGATGTCATCTGCGAAGAGCATCGTCCAGGGTGCAACTCTTTATATTCCCTCACTGAGAACGTCCATAATGAGGTCGAAGATGTATGGACTGAGGGCTGAACCTTGGTGTAAGCCAACTCTAATAGGAAACTCCTCTGTGGTTCCAACGCAGCTGTTTACATGTGAGGTTGCACCATGGTACATATCCTGTACAAGTCTAACATACTTTTCACTTACACCCTTTCTCCTCATGCATCTCCAGACTTCTGCTCTGGGTACCCGGTCATAGGCCTTCTCAAGGTCGATAAAGGCAACGTACAAACCCTTTTGCTTTTCTCTATACTTTTCCATAATTTGCTTCAATGCAAATATGGCATCCGACGTTTGTTTGCCTTTAATGAAGCCAAATTGGTTTTCACTCACTACTGTTTCATCATCAATTCTTCCTTCTACTATTCTTTCCCATAGACCGCATCAGACTACCGGGACCTAACCTGGGCAGACTACCGGGACCTAACCTGGGCAAACTACCGGGAAATAACCGTGGTAAAGTACAGAAAATGACCGGGCCAAAGTACTGGGACCTAGCCGGATCTGGCAACACTGCTACAAAACGGTAATTCTTTCAATAAATACCATTTATTTAAACTATTGCCATTTTGAAACTGTGTCCCAGTATTATGGTATTTATTTAAACTATTGCCATTTTGTAGCAGTTTTACCAGTATTATGGTATTTATTTAAACTATTGCCGTTTTGAAACAGTTTCCCAGTATTATGGTATTTAGTTAAACTATTGCCATATTGTAGTAGTGTTGCCAGATCCGCCTAGGGGAAAGTATATTGCCCCAGTTATTTCCTGTACTTTTCCACTGTTATTTCCCGGAAGTTTGCCCAGGTTAGGTCCCAGTCGTCTGCTGTGGTCTAGGTTAGGTTAGTTTAGGTTAGGTTAGGTTGATTTCAAAATGCCCCATTTGAATATGCCCTAACTTGGAAATTGGGGTATTATTACAAAAGTACTGTGTTTTTGGCTAGGGTCCCTCAGTGTTACCACATCTGGCTAGGTCCCGGGAATTCGTCCCGGTCACTTTATGATAGTTTACACCGCCCGGTAGTTTGCCCAGGTTAGGTCCCGGTAGTCTGCTGTGGTCTAGGTGAGGTTAGACTAATTTCCAAATTATGTTTGTAAAACAAGAGAAACACAATAGATGAAAAGTGTGTTAGAATAGTCTAAAATAGTGGGTAATGATACTAAAATATACAATATAGTGAATGAAGTACTTCTATACTAATACCATGAAAAGTGTGTTAGAATGGTCCAAAATAGTGGGTAATGATACTAAAATATACAGTATAGTGAATTCTCGGTATTTATTGAAAGAATTACCGTTTTGTAGCAGTGTTGCCAGATCCGGCTAGGTTCCAGTATTTTGCCCTTGTCATTTCTTGTACTTTACCACAGTTATTTCTCGGTAGTTTGCCCAGGTTAGGTCCCGGTAGTTTGCTCAGGCTAGTTCCCAGTAGTCTGCTGTGGTCTAGGTTAGGTTAGGTAAAGTTAGGCTAAATTCAAAATGCCTTATTTATATATGCCCTATCTTGGAAATGGGGCATTTGCGGAGGAAATGCCATAGAAGAAAATAGTCTTACCATACTAAATAAGTGGGTAATGAAGGTATAAAAAAAAACGTACATGATAACGGCAGTTCTTTCAATATTTACCGTATTTTACCATGGTCCTTACAACGGTTAGTTCCAGGTAGTTTGCCCAGGTTAGGTCCCGGTAGTTTACTGCAGTTTAGGTTAGATTAGGTCATACTAATTTCAAAATGCAATATTTGGATATGACCTAATTTGGAAATGGGGCATTTCGGAAGAAAAGTGTTTTAGAATGTTATGAATTTGTGAATAAAGAAGTTAAACATTATAATAGAAAATGATAATAAAATAGATAACTACCGGTTGTTTTTTATTACTCATTATTTCCCAGTAGTTTGCCCAGGTTAGGTCCCGGTAGTTTGCCCAGGTTAGATCCCGGTAGTCTGCTGTGTTCTACGTTAGGTTGGGTAAGGTTAGGTAAGGTCAGGTAAGGTCAGGCTAATTTCAAAATGCCCCATTTGAATATGCCCTATCTTTGCGTAGGAAATGCCGTAGAAGAAAAAAGTCTTAGAATGGTCTAAATAAGTGGGTAATGAAGGTAGAAAAGCCGTATGCAATAACGGTAATAATTTCAATATTTACCGAATGAACTACTTCTATACTAATACCATGAAAAGTGTGTTACAATGGTCCAAAATAGTGAGTAATGATACTAAAATATACAATATAGTGAATGAACGGTATTTATTGAAAGAACTACCGTTTTGTAGGAGTGTTGCCAGATCCGGCTGGGTTCCAGTATTTTACCCCGGTCATTTCCTGTACTTTACCACGGTTATTTCCCGGTAGTTTGCCCAGGTTAGGTCCCGGTAGTTTGCCCATGCTAGGTCCCGGTAGTTTGCCCATGCTAGGTCCCGGTAGTTTGCCCAGGTTAGATCCCGGTAGTCTGCTGTGGTCTAGGTTAGGTTAGGTAAAGTTAGGCTAAATTCAAAATGCCTTATTTATATATGCCCTATCTTGGAAATGGGGCATTTGCAGAGGAAATGCCAGAGAAGAAAATAGTCTTACCATACTAAATAAGTGGGTAATGAAGGTATAAAAAAAAACGTACATGATAACGGCAGTTCTTTCAATATTTACCGTATTTTACCATGGTCCTTACAACGGTTAGTTCCAGGTAGTTTGCCCAGGTTAGGTCCCGGTAGTTTACTGCAGTTTAGGTTAGATTAGGTCATACTAATTTCAAAATGCAATATTTGGATATGACCTAATTTGGAAATGGGGCATTTCGGAAGAAAAGTGTTTTAGAATGTTATGAATTTGTGAATAAAGAAGTTAAACATTATAATAGAAAATGATAATAAAATAGATAACTACCGGTTGTTTTTTATTACTCATTATTTCCCAGTAGTTTGCCCAGGTTAGGTCCCGGTAGTTTGCCCAGGTTAGATCCCGGTAGTCTGCTGTGTTCTACGTTAGGTTAGGTAAGGTTAGGTAAGGTCAGGTAAGGTCAGGCTAATTTCAAAATGCCCCATTTGAATATGCCCTATCTTTGCGTAGGAAATGCCGTAGAAGAAAAAAGTCTTAGAATGGTCTAAATAAGTGGGTAATGAAGGTAGAAAAGCCGTATGCAATAACGGTAATAATTTCAATATTTACCGAATGAACTACTTCTATACTAATACCATGAAAAGTGTGTTACAATGGTCCAAAATAGTGAGTAATGATACTAAAATATACAATATAGTGAATGAACGGTATTTATTGAAAGAACTACCGTTTTGTAGGAGTGTTGCCAGATCCGGCTGGGTTCCAGTATTTTACCCCGGTCATTTCCTGTACTTTACCACGGTTATTTCCCGGTAGTTTGCCCAGGTTAGGTCCCGGTAGTTTGCCCATGCTAGGTCCCGGTAGTTTGCCCAGGCTAGGTCCCGGTAGTTTGCCCAGGTTAGATCCCGGTAGTCTGCTGTGGTCTAGGTTAGGTTAGGTAAGATCAGGCTAATTTCAAAATGCCCTATTTTAATATACCCTATCTTGGAAATGGGGCATTTGCGGAGGAAATGCCATAGAAGAAAATAGTCTTAGAATGGTCTAAATAAGTGATAACGGTAGTTTTTTCAATGTTTACCGTATTTTACCACGGTCCTTACCACGGTTAGTTCCCGGTAGTTTGCCCAGGTTAGGTCCCGGTAGTTTACTGCAGTTTAGGTTAGGTTAGGTCATGTAAGGTCATAGTAATTTCAAAATGCTATATTTGGATATGTCCTAGCTGTAATTAAGAATTTTGGCGTCCTTCGCATATTTTGGCGCCAAGTGTGTATTTACTAACTACAGAACAGTTGCCTCCACCAATAACGAGCACAGCGTCTGGTGGACTTGGCGAAATATGGCACTACTGTGTTTGTTTACTCGTAGTAATAGCAAATATTATTATTTTTATTTTTATTTTTTATTATTATTATTATCATTATTATTATTATTATTGTTATTACTATTATTATTTTGTTTTTATTATTATTGTTATTATTATAATTTTTATTGTTTTTAGTTTTATTATTATTATTACTATAAATATTATTATTATTATTAATTTTCTTATTATTATTGTTATTATTATTATCATTATTGTTATTATTATTATCATTATTATTATTGTTATTATTATTTTTTTATTATCATTATTATTATTATTATTAATAATAATATTTTATTATTATTATTATTGTTATTATTATTATTATTATTTTAAATTCTTGAACTGATGCCAAGTCTGTGTATGTGTGTGTGTGTATATATGTAGGTCACACACACACACATAAAGGTAATCATAATATCAACACACATACATACATACAAACACACGCATTATTATTATTATTTTTTTTATGCAGGTCAAAATTGACTCTTAATATTTTTATATTTTTTTATGCAAGTCAAAATTGACACTATTAATATTTTTATATTTTTTTATGCAGGTCAAAATTGACCCTATTATTATTTTAAGATTTTTTCTTATGCAGGTGGAAATTGACTATTATTTTTATTAATTATTTTTTACAGGTCTAAGATGACACTATTTATTTTTATATTTTTTTATGCAGGTGGAAATTGACAATAATAATATTTTTATAATTTTTGTATGCAGGTCGAAATTGACAATAATATTTTTATAACTTTTTTTTATGCAGGTCGAAAATGACACTATCAATATTTTTATTAAATTAAGTTAAAATTGACTGATTTTTTTATTTATTTTTTGATACATACTTTCTAATTAAGAATTTGTAAGCATTTATTATACTGGAGTATACAAAGATGATACAGTTTCTGTGTATAATTCATAAAGATACCGAACTATACAGGGAGATAGAGAGAGGGAGAGGAGGAAGAAGGAATGAGAGAGAGGAAATGGAGAGAGAGAGAAGGAAGGAGGAGAGAGAGATAGAGAGGAAAGGGAGGGAGAAAGAAGGAAGGAGGAGAGAGAGAGAGGAGGAAGAAAGATAGAGAGAGAGAAGGAAGGAGGAGAGAGAGAAGGAAGAAGGAATGAGAGAGAGAGAGGGGAAAGGGAGGGAGAGAGAAGGAAGAAGGAATGAGAGAGAGAGAGAGAGAGAGAAGGAAGGAGGGAGGAGAGAGAGAGAGAGAAGAAAGGAAGGAGGAGAGGAAAGGGAGGGAGAGAGATTGAGAGAGAGAGGAAAGGGAGGGAGGGAGAGAGAAGGAAGAAGGAATGAGAGAGAGAGGAAAGGGAGGGAGAGAGAGAGGAAAGGGAGGAGAGGAAGGAGAGAGAGAGAGAGGAAGGAAAGGGAGGGAGAGAAGGAATGAGAGAGGGAGGGAGGGAGGAGAGAGAGAGAAGGAAGAAGGAATGAGAGAGAGGAAAGGGAGGGAGAAAGAGAGAAGGAAGGAGGAGAGAGAATGAAAGATGAGAAAGAGAGGATGAAAATTTGATAGACGACAGTGAGAGAGAGAGAAAGGACAGGAATCAAGCAGAAAATTAAAGAATTGAACTGAAAGGGAATGTCTGTGGTTCAAAGGAGCGCCAAAACACATTCACACACAGGGGGAAAATGTGTAAATAAATACATTACTAGAATGGATGATTCATTAATTATATGTGGTGGTAAAAATACACACATTTATTTTTCACTTCGACAATTTTCAGTAATAATTATGACCTTAGATAAACACATATACACACATGCACCACCTCCATACACACACACGCACCACCACCACACACACACACACCACCTCCACACACACACACCACCACCTCCACACACACACACCACCTCCACACACACACACACACCACCTCCACACACACACACACACACCACCTCCACACACACACACCACCTCCACACACACACACACCACACACACACACACACCACCTCCACACACACACACACCACACACACACACACCACCTCCACACACACACACACACACCACACACACACACACACCACCTCCACACACACACCACCTCCACACACACACCACCTCTACACACACACACCACCTCTACACACACACACCACCTCCACACATACACACACCACCTCCACACACACACACACACACACCACACACACACACACACACACACCACCTCCACACACACACCAACTCTACACACACACACCACCTCTACACACACACACCACCTCTACAAACACACCACCTCCACACACACACACACACCACCTCCACACACACACACACCACCTCCACACACACACACACACCTTCACCCACACACACACACACACACACCACCTTCACCCACACACACACACACACACACCACCTTCACCCACACACACACACACACACACCACCTTCACCCACACACACACACACACACCACCTCCACACACTCACGCACCTCCACACACCACCTACCTCCACACACCACCTACCTCCACACACCACCTCCCACGGTCGAGTTGCCACCTCCACACACACACACACACACACCCACACACCCACATAGCCGTCCGTGCGTAGCCCACACCGAGATTAATTAAGGGTCGATTCCACAGTCGTATTCGTATGTGAGCTTCCTAACCAACCACACTTGTAAGGCTTCATTATTTTCCAAAAGCTGAGTATCCACATTCACAAAATCTTACTAAAACGGGACGTAATAACAGTTCAAATTAAGCGCTTATTGTAACTCACTCTGATTGGCCCACCTCAAAAAATCAATACTCGAAGATTATCGCTAATTGGCTATAACCGAATAATCATTATTTTAGTGTTAATATTAGCTCATTACGAGTCTTACACGTGTTATATGGTTTGTATAACCTTATAGTACAAGAACAAACCCAACTATTATAGTTTACACACTCGTCAATGTCTCGTTTCATTATAATTTGGATGACAAGTGGACATCAAATTTTCGGAAATTTTAATTAGGTCCATCTTTTTCCTATTCTCCTTCGCTGGGAAAATGGGAAGGGTTGAAGGAAGAATGGGAAGGATTGGAGAAAGAATGGGAAGGATTGGAAAAAGAATGGGAAGGGTTGGAAAAAGAATGGGAAGGGTTGAAGGAAGAATGGGAAGGGTTGAAGGAAGAATGGGAAGGGTTGAAAAAAGAATGGGAAGGGCTGAAGAAGAATGGGAAGGGTTGGAAAAAGAATGGGAAGGGTTGAAGAAAGAATGGGAAGGGTTGAAGGAGAAAGGGAAGGGTCGTAGAAGAAAGGGAAGGGTCGTAGAAGAAAGGGAAGGGTCGTAGAAGAAAGGGAAGGGTCGTAGAAGAAAGGGAAGGGTCGTAGAAGAAAGGGAAGGAATGAGAAATTTAACAGCTGACTTACTGTAAATACATCACGCTGAGAAATTTGAAGTTACTTTTATGTTAAGGTGGTGCAGGAATAGGGGGACATGCTTGGGGGGGGTTAGGGGGGTGCAGGAATAGGGGGACATGCTTGTGGGGGGGTTAGGGGAGTGCGGGAGTAGAGGAGAGGCTTGGGGGGGGGGTGCGGGAATAGGGGACAGGCTTTCTACCCACCCCTAATCTGTCCCCCTATTCCCCCACCCCCCTAGCCTGTCCCACTATTCCCGCACCCCCCAAGCCTGTCCCCTACTCCCGCACCTCCCTAACGTGGTAATTACATGTAGCCCCAAGTCTCCAATATATAACTAAGGGTCCATTCCACAGTGTTTGGTAGTGGTTTGTAAGCATGCAAACGAAAGAATGTTACCTGTGTAAATGACTTCCTCCCTTACACATACACCCCTTCATATTCTCCCTGTCCCTCCCTCCTTCCTCCCCTACCCATACACAACGCAAGGCGTGGCGGGGGTGATAACGGGGCGGGGCGGGGGTGATAACGGGGCGGAGCGGGGGTGATAACATGGCGGGGCGGGGGTGATAACGGGGCGGGGCGGGGGTGATAACGGGGCGGGGCGAGGGTGATAACGGGGCGGGGGTGATAACGGGGCGGGGCGGGGGTGATAACGGGGCGGGGTGGGGGTGATAACGGGGTGGGGCGGGGGTTATAACGGGGCGGGGGTGATATCGGGGCAGGGCGGGGGTGATAACAGGGCGGGGCGGGGGTGATAACGGGGCGTGGCGGGGGTGATAACGGGGCGGGGGTGATAACGGGGCAGGGCGGGGGTGATAACGGGGCGGGGCGGGGGTGATAACGGGTGTGGTGGGGGTGATAACGGGGCGGGTCGGGGGTGATAACGGGGCGGGTCGGGGGTGATAACGGGGCGGGGCGGGGGTGATAACGGGGTGGGGCGGGGGTGATAACTGGGCCCGGTAGACAATTCTGACCCCGGATTTTTCTTTCTCTCTCTCTCTCATACACACCCATAATCTCTCTCTCTCTCTCTCTCTCTCTCACGGGGTTAGGGGGGTGCGGGAATAGTGGGACAGGCTTGGGGGGGGGGGAGAATAGGGGGGACAGCATGTATATATAATTGGGCGGTATTGGGCTGGCTATATTTTTTTGGCTACTGCCGTTACAGCTCACCTCGACTTGGCTATAATAAGACCTGCTTAACTCTGTCATGTTATCTCTCTCTCTCTCTCTCTCTCTCTCTCTCATACACACACACCCATAAACACACTCTCTCTCTCATACACACACACACACACACACACATATACACACACACACTTCTCCACATACACACACACACATAGCAATAGTGGGACAGGCTTGGGGGGGGGGTGCAGGAATACTGGGACAGGCTTGGGGGGGTGACTGGGGGGTGCGGGAATAGGGGGACAGCATGATGATATAATTACTGGTGCCTGGGTTTAGTTTCAGTGATGCCAGGTGCAGGGAAATTTCTCTGTTTTAGGGAATTTTGAAGTCCACACAGGGAAATTATATAAAGATTGTTCAAGATTAAACATGGAAATTTCTCTGTTTTAGGGAATTTTGAAGTCCACACAGGGAAATTATACAGGGTGTTTCTTAAATACCTTTCATAAATTTCAGAATGAATAGATCTAACATTAATAAATATACTTTACTCTGTGACGGTTTTGGAAATTTTTCACATTTATCGAGATATTACACATTTTAGTTTTGCTAGGAAAGTCTAGGGAATGAAAACGATGAGTAGATTACCATCACCTCAAATAATTTATTTTGTCATAAATGTTTGAACATGAACACTTTACAGTATTTACAATAGGTGCTCAAAGTTTCTCCCACCCTCGTTGATACAAGCAAGACCAATAAGACTTATTGGTCTTATTGGTCTTGGATACAAGCATGGGCTCGGCGCAAACGAGACTGTCGCACTCTTTCAATTATCCCTGGTGTGTTTCTTATTTCTTTGCATGCCTCTTGAACTCGTTACCACAGTTCCTGACGGGTGTTGATTTGTGTAGCATACACCCTGCTCTTCAAGTGTCCCCACAGATAAAAGTCAAGTGGAGTTAGGTCTGGTGATCTAGTGGCCAGGCAATGGGACCAACACGGCCAATCCACTTATCAGGGTACATAACATTAATGAAATCCCTCGTATCTCGTGCAAAGTGAGCTGGAGCCCCATCCTGCATGAACCACATTTGTCTACGAGTTCTGAAAGGCACATCTTCAAGTAGTATGGGTAAGTCATCCTGAAGAAATCTGGTGTACACATTGGTTGTAAGACGCTGAGGTAACATAAAAGGTCCGATTAGATGGTCACCAAGAATACCGGCCCAAACATTAATCGAAAAGCGTTCCTGATGTCCCCTCGTTGTCGTTGCATGTGGATTTTCTGCTGCCCATGTGTGAGTATTATGTTGGTTCACCATGCCATTTCTTGTGAAATTTGCCTCATCACTAAACAAAACCTCTGCAACAAAACCGTTGTTCTCTCTCTCTTGAGTAAGGAGCCACCGACAGAAATCCACTCGTTGTTGATAATCTCGTTCATTCAGAGCATGGATGATCTGGTGATGATATGGGTATAGGCCATTAATTTTCTGTTTACAATCCTCCATACTGATGCATGAGACACTCTAAATCGTGCACCAAGTCAATGTGTGCTTGTAGATGGATCATCTGCGATGGCATCAAGGATATCCTCTTCTGCATCGAGTACTTGCTCACCATGAGGCCTTCCTCTGTTTACTGCACGTGCATTCAGTGAGCCATATTCCCGTAGTCGTCTTTCTACACTGAGGTAAGTAGGCCGAGATGGTTGCCTCCGGTTGGGATATTGTCCAGCGTACATCCTTACTCCTTCAGCTGCATTTCCTCCAGCTGCACCTAAAGTAAGTAACATGTCTGTGTACTCAGTAGAGGTGTATGGCTCCATGTCTGGTACTACGTACTTACTTAAGACTGCCAATACATCCTTCTTTTTCTCACCTTCTCACATTACATTCAATTTGTGAAGCTTCATTCATAAAATATTCCAACCCATGAAGAATATTGATCGAGCACCTTGTAAATGCTGTAAAATACATTGATGTTCAACCATTTATGAACAAATAAAGTATTTGAGGTGATGGTAATCTACTCATCGTTTTCATTCCCGAGACTTTCCTAATTAAACTAAAATGTGTAATATCTCGATAAATGTGAAAGATGTCCAAAACCGTCACAGAGTAAAGTATATTTATTAATGTTAGATCTATTCATTCTGAAATTTATGAAAGGTATTTAAGAAACACCCTGTATAAAGATTGTTCAAGATTAAACATGGAAATTTCTACAAGAGATGATGATAATAATAATAATAATAGTATGTAGTAGTAGTAGTAGTAGTAGTAATAGTAAACAGGGAATTATTGAGGTAAAAAAGAAAATTCGGATTGTAAAACTGGGGAAATTTTGTGAAGCAGCAGGCCTGTGTGAGAGAAAGATAGAGAGAATTTGAGGTGTACATTTTGTGTGTGTGAGAGAGAGAGATAGAGAGAGAATTTGAGGTATACATTTTGTGTGTGAGAGAGAGAGAGAGAGAGAAAAAGATAGAGATAGCCATAGCCGTACTCAGTCAGTGTGTAAATGTTTGGCGTGATGGCTGACAGTGTTGTAAATATGTCCGTGCTAATATAATAACGATAATAATAGTCGCCTTGTGCTTGGGTGGGTTTTGGAGGGTGCGGAAGTAGGGGACAGGCTTGTGGGGGGTGCGGGAGTAGGGGGACAGGCTTGGGGGGTGCGGGAGTAGGGGGACATTTAATAATAACCGCCACCATCAACCACACCAAGCCAGGACTGACACACCTCGCTCTCTGGCCAAAAAAATAAAGTTACATATGTCTTTTCTTCACATGATATCTTTGCACCCAGGAGTCATAGAGAGCTGGGGTTGGTCTCATTCAAAAGAGGAAGAGTTGCTGCTTAGAACAAAACTAGATTTAAGTTTCTAGATATTGTAGTTTAGACGTAGTGAGTAAATGAAGTACTGACACTGTACTCTGGTCAAAAGTTACACGCGTCTCTTCCTCACGCCATATCTTTGCATCTCGGGCCGAAAAAAAGTTACATATGTCTTTTCTTCACATGATATCTTTATACCCAGGAGTCATAGAGAGCTGGGGTTGGTCTCATTCGAAAGAACAATACAATTTTCATGCCATTTTAATTCAATAAATATTAGAATTCCTTTTAAGAATGCCTATGAAGACAGATTATTATTTATCTAAGTAAAACTTGGAGAAACAAAATTGACTGGAATATTGTGTTCGTTTACGTTTACATATGGTCGACTTGGATTTGAATTTTACTTTCTTGTATCTGTTTATATGGTCAATACAACAGATGAACATGATTTGCATATATGAAATAACAAATGAGAATTTTCTTTGCATCTCAGGATCATACAATGAAGTTAATGAAGGGTTAATTTAAATGTTTATATCAACGAGTCAAGGGTTACGGACAATGTTTGTTCAGCCAATCACGAGCTGGTAATGCAATGTTGCCATTTTACATATCACTGGTTTCAGATGAGATGAAATAGACTATAGTTTGGTATCTAAGGTAATTTGGCTTCATCTAAGGTATTTTCAACCCACTTTTTAAGGTAATACCACAAATACTTAATGAGAATCCTGTTAAGAGAATAAGTAGACTCGTGTGTTTACTGTTTATTACTTGGTATTCAAGAAGGTTGGTGATGTAGACGATGCATGATACCGATACGATGGCTCCGTGGACAAACAACACACCCGTCGTACAGTACCACACCATCGTATACACCATGGATGTTCTTGAATACGGCCATAGTTGCAATTTGTGAGTGTCAGAGAGGTAAGTCCATTTGTTTATATGCTATTCAAGAAGGTTGGTGGTGTATACGATGCATGATACCGATACGATGGGTGCATGGACAAACAACAGACCCGTCGTACAGTACCACACCATCGTATACGCCATGGATGTTCTTGAATACGCCCATAATAAATTCTGACAACATGAGTCAATTCCACAGTGGTATTCGTTCGTTTGCTTCCTAACCAACCACACTGGGTAAGGATTCATTATATTAAGGTCAATTCCACAGTGATATTCGTTCGTTAGCTTCCCAACCAACCACACTGGGTAATAATAATGATAATAATAATAATACCATTAATAATAATAATAATACCTGTTATAATAATAATAATAATAATACCTGTTATAATAATAATAATAATAATAGCTGTAATAATAATAATAATATCTGTAATAATAATAATGGTATATTTACAGAAGTACTGTGTTCACTATATTGTATATATTAGTATCATTACCCACTATTTTGGACCATTCTAACACATGGTAGGTTAGGTTAGGTTAGGTTAGGTACTGTATTATGTTAGGTTAGGTTAGGTTAGGTTAGGTTAGGTACTGTATTATGTTAGGTTAGGTTAGGTTAGGTTAGGTTAGGTACTGTATTATGTTAGGTTAGGTTAGGTTAGGTTAGGTTAGGTACTGTATTATGTTAGGTTAGGTTAGGTACTGTATTATGTTAGGTTAGGTACTGTATTATGTTGGGTTAGGTTAGGTTAGGTACTGTATTATGTTAGGTTAGGTTAGGTACTGTATTATGGTAGGTTAAGTTAGGTTAGGTACTGTATTATGTTAGGTTAGGTTAGGTTAGGTACTGTATTATGTGATATTGTTGTTGGTAGGTACCGTAAATACTTATTATATTATATTTTTTCCAGATGTGATTATTACTGGTTAGTTTGAAGACCTTGCCTGCTGGTTCTGAAATTTGTAGTGATGATGGAGCTTAGGAGAATTTACAGGTAAATCTTTGTAATCATGTCTCTATCTATACAGAGACAATAGATAGAGACATGATTACAAAGATTTACCTGTAAATTCTCCTAAGCTCCATCATCACTACAAATTTCAGAACCAGCAGGCAAGGTCTTCAAACTAACCAGTAATAATCACATCTGGAAAAAATATAATATAATAAGTATTTACGGTACCTACCAACAACAATATCACATAATATCTGTATTATGTGATATTGTTGTTGGTAGGTACCGTAAATACTTATTATATTATATTTTTTCCAGATGTGATTATTACTGGTTAGTTTGAAGACCTTGCCTGCTGGTTCTGAAATTTGTAGTGATGATGGAGCTTAGGAGAATTTACAGGTAAATCTTTGTAATCATGTCTCTATCTATTGGTGTGTTTTTTGGTAGAGAACTATCTTGAAAGCTAACCTAACATTACCATAATAATAATAATAGTAATAATAATAATAATGATAATAATAATACTGGTAATGATAATAATAATACCTGTAATAATAATGATAATAATAATAATATCTATTAATAATAATAATAATATCTATTAATAATAATAATAATAATACCTATAATAATAATAATAATAATAATATATACACACATACATAATATACATACACGCACATATATACATACATATAAATATACACTCACACATAAACTGAAATATTGAAAGAATTACCATTATTTATGGAAAGAATTATCGTTTTGTAGCAGTGTTGCCAGATCCGGCTAGTGTGTCCCAGTATTTTGCCCCGGTCATTTCCTTTACTTTATCACTGTTATTTCCCTGTAGTTTGTCCAGGTTATTTCCCGGTAGTTTGTACAGGTTATTTCCCGGTAGTTTGTCCAGGTTATTTCCCGGTAGTTTGCCCAGGTTAGGTCCCGGTAGTTTGTCCAGGTTATTTCCCAGTAGTTTGCCCAGGTTATTTCCCGGTAGTTTGCCCAGGTTAGGTCCCGGTAGTTTGACCAGGTTATTTCCCAGTAGTTTGTCCAGGTTATTTCCCGGTAGTTTGCCCAGGTTAGGTCCCGGTAGTTTGACCAGGTTATTTCCCGGTAGTTTGTCCAGGTTATTTCCCGGTAGTTTGTACAGGTTATTTCCCAGTAGTTTGTCCAGGTTATTTCCCAGTAGTTTGCACAGGTTAATTCCCGGTAGTCTGAACAGGTTAGGTCCCGATAGTTTGTCCAGGTTATTTCCCGGTAGTTTGCACAGGTTATTTCGCGGTAGTTTGACCAGGTTATTTCCCGGTAGTTTGTACAGGTTATTTCCCGGTATTTTGACCAGGTTATTTCCCGGTAGTTTGCACAGGTTATTTCCCGGTAGTTTGCACAGGTTATTTCCCGGTAGTTTGACCAGGTTATTTCCCGGTAGTTTGACCAGGTTATTTCCCGGTAGTTTGCACAGGTTATTTCCCGGTAGTTTGCACAGGTTATTTCCCGGTAGTTTGACCAGGTTATTTCCCGGTAGTTTGTACAGGTTATTTCCCGGTAGTTTGACCAGGTTATTTCCCGGTAGTTTGACCAGGTTATTTCCCGGTAGTTTGCACAGGTTAATTCCCGGTAGTCTGCACAGGTTAGGTTCCGGTAGTTTGTCCAGGTTATTTCCCGGTAGTTTGCACAGGTTATTTCCCGGTAGTTTGACCAGGTTATTTCCCGGTAGTTTGTACAGGTTATTTCCCGGTAGTTTGACCAGGTTATTTCCCGGTAATTTGACCAGGTTATTTCCCGGTAGTTTGCACAGGTTATTTCCCGGTAGTTTGCACAGGTTATTTCCTGGTAGTTTGACCAGGTTATTTCCCGGTAGTTTGACCAGGTTATTTCCCGGTAGTGTGCACAGGTTAGGTCCTGGTAGTTTGTCCAGGTTAGGTCCTAGTAGTTTGTCCAGGTTAGGTCCTGGTAGTTTGCACAGGTTAAGTCCCGGTTGTTTGACCACTATATATCCTTGTATTAATGTATGTATTTATCCCTACAGATTACAAAACATGTGGACAGTCTTACAGCAATCTTCACAAGTTTTGACATTTTTTTTTTTTTATTATTCTAATTACTCGGCTATCTTTCTATCAAGCTATTTTTTGTTTGCACCATCTAATAGCCCATAAAATTGTCTATGTATCCATCTATGTATCCTTGTATTAATGTATGTATTTATCCCTACAGATTACAAAATAAAATGTGGAGAGTGTTACAGCAATGACCAACCCAACCCAACCCACTATTACAACCTTGGACAACAGCACCCCCCGGCCCCCACCACAGATGTCAACAGCACCCCCCGGCCCCCACCACCAACCACACCCTCACATGTAGGTAGAGAGAGTGTGTGAGAGAGAGAGCGAGAGTGTGTGTGTGTGTATGTGTGTGTGTGTGAAAGAGAGAGAGAGAGAGTGTACATGTGTGTATGTGAGAGAGAGAGAGAGAGAGAGAGAGAGAGGAGAGTGTACGTGTGTGTATGTGTGAGAGAGAGAGGAGAGTGTACGTGTGTGTATGTGTGTATGAGAGAGAGAAAGTACCTGTGTGTACGTGTGTGTGAGAGAGGGAGAGTGTGTACCTGTGTGTATGTGTGTGTGAGAGAGAGAGAGTGTACGTGTGTGTATGTGTGTGAGAGAGTGTGTATGTGTGTATGTGTGTGTGAGAGTGTGTATGTGTGTGTGTGAGAGAGTGTGTATGTGTGTATGTGTGTGTGAGAGTGTGTATGTGTGTGTGTGAGAGAGAGAGAGAGTGTACGTGTGTGTATGTGTGTGTGAGAGAGTGTGTATGTGTGTGTGAGAGAGTGTATGTGTGTGTGTGAGAGAGAGAGAGTGTATGTGTGTGTGAGAGAGAGAGAGTGTATGTGAGTATGAGAGAGAGAGAAAGTGAGAAAAAGAGAGTGAGGATATATTTACGGCATTATAAAAATAGTTATTATTATTATTATTATTATTATTA
>JAWQEG010006455.1:52500-60904 GCA_033782935.1 Petrolisthes cinctipes
TCTTTTAATTAATGAAGAAGATAAGGGAAAAAATAATAATAATAATAATAATAATAATAATAATAATAATAATAATAAAGTTGTATTACCTGTATAAGAAGTGAGTTTTATTTTCATGACAAATCAACATATTTTTTATTATTTTTCCTCTGTTATTTCACAAAGAGAGAGAGAGAGAGAGAGAGAGAGAGAGAGAGAGAGAGAGAGAGAGAGAGAGAGAGAGAGAGAGAGAGAGAGAGAAAAAAAATTACTATATATTTTTTCGTTAGAGAGAGACCACCAATTTTTTTATTTTTTTTATTGACATACTGTGAGTGAATTAATTGCACTCCAAAATATCAAAAGCATACTACAGTAATCCCTTTAGGGGGTGCGGTAATAGGGGGTCGGAGGGGTTTCGGGGGGTGTGGGAGTAGGGGGACAGGCTTGGGGGAGGGTTAGGGGGGTTCGGGAATATGGGACAGGCTTTCTACCCACCCCAAGCCTGTCCCCCTACTCCCGCACCCCCCCAAAACCCCCCAAGCCTGTCTCCTACTCCCGCACCCCCATAAACCCCCCCCCCAAGCCCGTCCCCTTATTCCCGCACCCCCTTAAGGAACCCTGTGTGTGATGTAGTCAGAAAGTTGGAGTAAATGAGTCCTTCAAATATTGCCATGAAACACACACACACATACACACAAACATACATACATACATACATACATACACACACACACACACATACATACATACACCCACACACACACCCACACACACACAAACACACACACACACACACACACACATACACAAACACATACACACACCTATATGGAAGGAGCTTGTTTGTTTCGTGGCATGGTCAGGAGGAATCAGAAGCCTCCAAACACACACACACATGGAAGGAGCTTGTTTGTTTCGTCTGTCTACAAGTTACGTGTGTGTGTGTGTGTGTGTGTCTGTGTCTGTGTGTGTGTGTGTGTGTTCTTACCTATTTGTATCTTTACAGGATTGAGTCAAGCTCGTAAGTAATGTCCCGTATATTAAATAAAATCCTATTATCATATTTTTCTTTAATTAAAGTTATTATGCATGGTTTTGACACACACCATTTCTTCTTATGGATGGTAATTTGTTCCATGTGTGTGTGTGTGTGTTGTGAAAGGCGGCAGTCATACAAAGAAAAAAACCTCACTCTCTTTCTCTCTGTCTTTGGAATAACATCGTGTAATTTCCGTAGACTTAAATTAATCTTTATCACTTTCCATTCACTCACACACCACAACCAAAAATATGGGTTTTTGGAATAGGTAAAAAATGTTGTCGAATCTCACATTTGACCTATGGGTGTGGAAGAATAGGTCATATGGGTAGGGGGTTACCAGAAGGGGGGGCTAAATTTTCTCCGTTTACCTCTACGATGCACCGTTTTTTAGTTATGGCCACTTTTTGGAAAAAATATTTAACCGATTTTTGACCATGAAGATCTATATGGATTTGGATGAAATTTGGTATGGAAGAACAGTTGGTAAATTGGGCGAGACGGATTTTTTATTTTTTCTCTACGATGCACCGTTTTTCAGTTATGGCCTCTTTTTTGGATTTTTATTTGAACCGATTTTTGACCATGAAGATCTAAATGGATTTGGATGATATTTGGAATGGAAATACAGTTGGTAAATTGGGCGAGACGATTTTTTCATTTGGTTCTATGACCTTCTGTTCAAAAGTTATGTCAATTTTCGTGTCTCAAAAAACGGACCAAATTATGACAATGATAAAAATAATGTTCAGTGATTAATTAATGTTTGAACATGAATAATATCTAATACCAAAGACTCACTCACTCAACAAACAACAAAATTAATGTCACTCAACTGTGTGTGTGTGTGTGTGTTGCTATGTGAGTAACGGATGTGTATTCGCATATATTTATGAATGAATGTGTGTGTGTGTGTGTAACGTAGGCCTATGTGTGTGTGCATTCATATATTCTCATGACTGTGTGTGTGTGTGTGTGTAACGTAGGCCTATGTGTGTGTGCATTCGTATATTTTCATGACTGTGTGTGTGCAACGTAGGCGTATGTGTGTCTGTATTCGTATATTCTCATAATTGTGTGTGTGTGTGTGTGTGTCTTCTTCAGTTATTCCTGTGTTCATTGCATAAAAAAAAATATATAATTTATAATGTCAAGTTAGTATGAGGACTGGAGTAAAAACCAGCAAAGTGAATATCCAACAACTCTTCCTCTACCTACACTCCTTTCCAACTTTGACATTAAAGCTTAAAGTCTTTTTTACCTTAAACTTTACTACACACTGTCACCCAGTCACTGATCATTATATCAGATCAATAGAAACTCTGCTTTTCCATCAGAGTTCAACCTCTTACCTCTTCAACTAGACTCCATTCCAGACTTTACTCCAACATTTACTAAACTACTCAGACTATCCCCTACTCCCGCACCCCCCCCCCTAACCCCCCTCCCCCAAGCCTGTCCCCCTATTCCCGCACCCCCTTAATTAAAGGATAATGGTTTGGGTTATCGTATTTCATAAAAGGAATTTAAGTCGGCTGTTAAATTTCTCATTCCTTCCCATTCTTCCTTCAATCCTTCCCATTCTTCTTCCTTCAATCCTTCCCATTCTTCCTTCAATCCTTCCCATTCTTTCTTCAACCCTTCCCATTCTTCCTTCAATCCTTCCCATTCTTTTTCCAACCCTTCCCATTCTTTTTCCAATCCTTCCCATTCTTCCTCCAATCCTTCCCATCCTCTTTCCAATCCTTCCCATTTTCCCAGCCAAGGAGAATAGGAAAATGATGGACCTAATTAAATTTCCTAAAATTTGAGGTCCACTTGTCATCCAAATTATAATGAAACGAGACATTGACGAGTGTGTAAACTATAATAGTTGGGTTTGTTGTTGTACTATAAGGTTATACAAACCATATATCACGTGTTAGACTCGTAATGAGCTAATATTATGGGGGTACGGGAATAGGGGGACAGGCTTGGAGGGGGGTGGGGTTAGGGGGGTGCGAGAATAGGTTACAGCAGGCTTTCTACCCACCCCAAGCCTACCCCCCTAGTCCCCCCCCCCCAGGCCTGTCCCCTACTCCCGCACCCCCTTAACACTAAAATAAAGTCATTCGGTTTCAGCCAATCAGCGATAATCATAAGTATTGATTTTTTGAGGTGGGCCAATCAGAGCGAGTTACAATAAGCGCTTAATTTGAAGTTATTATGAGAGAGAGAGAGAGAGAGAGAGAGAGAGAGAGAGAGAGAGAGAGGTGGGCCAATCAGAGTGGGTTACAATAAGCGCTTAATTTGAACTGTTATTATGAGAGAGAGAGAGAGAGAGAGAGAGAGAGAGAGAGAGAGAGAGAGTGAATTAATAGTACAGGAGCTGTTGTATATACAGTCGTAGTCAATCATAATCATCCACATATGGGTATCTCTAACACATATATACATACATACATACATACAGTCGTGGTCAATAATAATCATCCACATATGGGTATCTCAAAGAATTTACTGTCTAATGTTTTCACTTTCACATAGGATGTTAGTAGTAGTAGTAGTAGTGGTAGTGGTAGTGGTAGTAGTAGTGGTAGTGGTAGTAGTAGTGGTAGTAGTAGTAGTAGTGGTAGTAGTAGTAGTAGTGGTAGTAGTAGTAGTAGTGGCAGTAGTAGTAGTGGTAGTAGTAGTAGTAGTAGTAGTGGTAGTGGACAGTCAGCGGCAGAAGTCCTGTTGCCTCACCTGCTGCTTCACAGAGGTAAACAAACAATGTTCATAGACTCGAGAAATACACATGTTTTCTACACATAATAATCTCGAGTCTATGAACATCGTGTACCTCGGTGAAGCAAGTGAGGCGACAGGACTTTTGCCGCCGACTGGACACCACTGTGAGAAGGCTGTTATCAAAATACCACCGACACTTTCCTTTCCATCTTACAAATAAACCAATCTCAAATCAAAATTTAATCTTACAACAACAACACCTTACGTCAAATCAACTCTCACCCATTTCTGTCTTTACCAGCCAATATATTTCAGACTTCCTAACATTCTTTTCTCTATCTCTCTATCCCCTCCTTTCCTTCTCATTATTATTATTATTATTATTATTATATAGGCCTAATATTTAACTTTTTTTTTTTTTTAGTACAGTCATAATTTTGGTTTTTGGATATATTTAATTTATATTTTTTATTTGTTTAGCATTTAAATATTAAAAAAAAATTTCATTTGCATTTTATTATTATTTTTTTTTATTATTTTTATCTTCATCTTCCATTTATTATTCGTTTATTTTCATTTTATTTCCACATTCTTTTCACTTTTTATTATTTTTAAGTTTTACCTTCTAAATTAATTTTATCAATGACTCACACCAAAGGATTAAAAAACAAGCAATGTATATTTTAATTTTTATTGAAAAAAAACTAAAAAAATGAAAAACTAAATCTGTCAAAAAATGAAAAAATTGTAAAAAAAATATGAAAAAAAATATTGTTTTGAAATCTGTAAAGGAAATTATTGTATTAAAACCTGTAAAAAAAAGTTATTGTATTAAAACCTGTAAATTTTTTTTTTTTATTAAAATCTGTAAAAAAAGTTATTGTATTAAAACCTGTAGAGGAAGTTATTGCATTAAAATCTGTAAAAAAGTTATTGTATTAAAATCTGTAAAAAAATGTTATTGTATTAAAATCTGTAAATTTTTTTTTATTAAAATCTGTAAAAAAAAATTTATTAAAATCTAAGAAAAAATGTATTACTACTACTACTACTGCCACTACTACCACTACCACTACTACTACCACTACCACTACTACTACTACTACTACTACTACTACTGCCACTACTACTACTACCACTACTACTACTACCATCGCCTTCACATCGTCTGTTATAAAATGGTGAGTATTTTAACCATTAGTTCTAAAATAATACAATAACTTCTTTTACAGATTTTAATACATTTTTTTACAGGTTTTATGCAATAACTTTTTTTTACAGATTTTAATGCAATAACTTCATCTACAGATTTTAATACAATAACATTATTTTACAGATTTTAATACATTTTTTTTACAGATTTTAATACAATTTTTTTTACAGATTTTAATACATTTTTTTTTACAGATTTTAATACATTTTTTTACAGATTTTAATACATTTTTTTTACAGATTTTAATACATTTTTTCTTAGATTTTAATAAATTTTTTTTTACAGATTTTAATAAAAAAAAATTTACAGATTTTAATACAATAACATTTTTTTACAGATTTTAATACAATAACTTTTTTACAGATTTAATGCAATAACTTCCTCTACAGGTTTTAATACAATAACTTTTTTTACAGATTTTAATAAAAAAAAAAAATTTACAGGTTTTAATACAATAACTTTTTTTTACAGGTTTTAATACAATAATTTCCTTTACAGATTTCAAAACAATATTTTTTTTCATATTTTTTTTACAATTTTTTCATTTTTTGACAGATTTAGTTTTTCATTTTTTTAGTTTTTTTTCAATAAAAATTAAAATATACATTGCTTGTTTTTTAATCCTTTGGTGTGAGTCATTGATAAAATTAATTTAGAAGGTAAAACTTAAAAATAATAAAAAGTGAAAAGAATGTGGAAATAAAATGAAAATAAACGAATAATAAATGGAAGATGAAGATAAAAATAATAAAAAAAAATAATAATAAAATGCAAATGAATTTTTTTTTTAAATATTTAAATGCTAAACAAATAAAAAATATAAATTAAATATATCCAAAAACCAAAATTATGACTGTACTAAAAAAAAAAAAAAAGTTAAATATTAGGCCTATATAATAATAATAATAATAATAATAATAATAATAATAATAATGAGAAGGAAAGGAGGGGATAGAGAGATAGAGAAAAGAATGTTAGGAAGTCTGAAATATATTGGCTGGTAAAGATAGAAATGGGTGAGAGTTGATTTGACGTAAGGTGTTGTTGTTGTAAGATTAAATTTTGATTTGAGATTGGTTTATTTGTAAGATGGAAAGGAAAGTGTCGGTGGTATTTTGATAACAGCCTTCTCACAGTGGTGTCCAGTCGGCGGCAAAAGTCCTGTCGCCTCACTTGCTTCACCGAGGTACACGATGTTCATAGACTCGAGATTATTATGTGTAGAAAACATGTGTATTTCTCGAGTCTATGAACATTGTTTGTTTACCTCTGTGAAGCAGCAGGTGAGGCAACAGGACTTCTGCCGCTGACTGTCCACTACCACTACTACTACTACTACTACTACCACTACTACTACTGCCACTACTACTACTACTACCACTACTACTACTACTACCACTACCTACTACTACTACCACTACTACTACCACTACCACTACCACTACCACTACCACTACCACTACTACTACTACTACTAACATCCTATGTGAAAGTGAAAACATTAGACAGTAAATTCTTTGAGATACCCATATGTGGATGATTATTATTGACCACGACTGTATGTATGTATGTATGTATATATGTGTTAGAGATACCCATATGTGGATGATTATGATTGACTACGACTGTATATACAACAGCTCCTGTACTATTAATTCACTCTCTCTCTCTCTCTCTCTCTCTCTCTCTCTCTCCTCTCTCTCTCTCTCATAATAACAGTTCAAATTAAGCGCTTATTGTAACCACTCTGATTGGCCCACCTCTCTCTCTCTCTCTCTCTCTCTCTCTCTCTCTCTCTCTCTCTCTCTCTCATAATAACTTCAAATTAAGCGCTTATTGTAACTCGCTCTGATTGGCCCACCTCAAAAAAATCAATACTTATGATTATCGCTGATTGGCTGAAACCGAATGACTTTATTTTAGTGTTAAGGGGGTGCGGGAGTAGGGGACAGGCCTGGGGGGGGGGGACTAGGGGGGTAGGCTTGGGGTGGGTAGAAAGCCTGCTGTAACCTATTCTCGCACCCCCCTAACCCCACCCCCCTCCAAGCCTGTCCCCCCTATTCCCGTACCCCCATAATATTAGCTCATTACGAGTCTAACACGTGATATATGGTTTGTATAACCTTATAGTAACAACAACAAACCCAACTATTATAGTTTACACACTCGTCAATGTCTCGTTTCATTATAATTTGGATGACAAGTGGACCTCAAATTTTAGGAAATTTAATTAGGTCCATCATTTTCCTATTCTCCTTGGCTGGGAAAATGGGAAGGATTGGAAAGAGGATGGGAAGGATTGGAGGAAGAATGGAAGGATTGGAAAAAGAATGGGAAGGGTTGGAAAAAGAATGGGAAGGATTGAAGGAAGAATGGGAAGGGTTGAAGAAAGAATGGGAAGGATTGAAGGAAGAATGGGAAGGATTGAAGGAAGAAGAATGGGAAGGATTGAAGGAAGAATGGGAAGGAATGAGAAATTTAACAGCCGACTTAAATTCCTTTTATGAAATACGATAACCCAAACCATTATCCTTTAATTAAGGGGTGCGGGAATAGGGGGACAGGCTTGGGGGAGGGGGGTTAGGGGGGGGTGCGGGGAGTAGGGGGATAGTCTGAGTAGTTTAGTAAATGTTGGAGTAAAGTCTGGAATGGAGTCTAGTTGAAGAGGTAAGAGGTTGAACTCTGATGGAAAAGCAGAGTTTCTATTGATCTGATATAATGATCAGTGACTGGGTGACAGTGTGTAGTAAAGTTTAAGGTAAAAAAGACTTTAAGCTTTAATGTCAAAGTTGGAAAGGAGTGTAGGTAGAGGAAGAGTTGTTGGATATTCACTTTGCTGGTTTTTACTCCAGTCCTCATACTAACTTGACATTATAAATTATATATTTTTTTTTATGCAATGAACACAGGAATAACTGAAGAAGACACACACACACACACACACAATTATGAGAATATACGAATACAGACACACATACGCCTACGTTGCACACACACAGTCATGAAAATATACGAATGCACACACACATAGGCCTACGTTACACACACACACACACACAGTCATGAGAATATATGAATGCACACACACATAGGCCTACGTTACACACACACACACACATTCATTCATAAATATATGCGAATACACATCCGTTACTCACATAGCAACACACACACACACACACAGTTGAGTGACATTAATTTTGTTGTTTGTTGAGTGAGTGAGTCTTTGGTATTAGATATTATTCATGTTCAAACATTAATTAATCACTGAACATTATTTTTATCATTGTCATAATTTGGTCCGTTTTTTGAGACACGAAAATTGACATAACTTTTGAACAGAAGGTCATAGAACCAAATGAAAAATCGTCTCGCCCCAATTTACCAACTGTATTTCCATTCCAAATATCATCCAAATCCATTTAGATCTTCATGGTCAAAAATCGGTTCAAATAAAAATC
>JAWQEG010006456.1:0-19631 GCA_033782935.1 Petrolisthes cinctipes
CTAGAAGGAGGGGAGAAGAGAGAAGATTAGGAGAAGAAGAGAAAGTAGTAGGAAGAAGGGAAGCAGGTAAAGGAAGGGGTGGAGGGACGGGTAAGGGAGGGAGGGAAGACTAAGGGATGGAGGGAATGGGAAGGGAGGAGAGGAGAATGAGGAAGGGAGGGAAGGAGGTAAAGAAAGGGAGGGGAAGGAAGAAAATAGAATGGAGGTGATCTAAGACTAGGGCCTTGGGCCTAGGGCATGGAGGAAAAGGGAGAAAAGAAGATAATATGAAGGGAAGGGGTAAAAGGAAGGAGGTAAGATGACGAGAAGGAGGAAAATGAAAGGGAGGGGATAAGCCTTGACTGATTGATAGGCGCCGCAACAGCGAGGTCATATAGCGCCAGAGAAAGGTGATAGAGAGGTGTGACAGCAAGCAGAAAGGAAATAAAATGAAAAGATGGACAGTTGAAGAACTGAAAAGGAGTGGCTGAGGCCGAAGGGGCGCCAAAACCCTTAAAATATTGCTCACATCACTGCAGGCAATACCCCCATACGGGGGAGAAGGGAGGGCATGTAAGACTAGGGCAAGGAGGGAAGGGGAAGAGAGGAATTGACTGACTCACAGGAAGGGGAGTGGAGGAGCGAGAGGGAAGCAAGCAATTGTCAAAGCAAGCATGGAGTGGGAATGTCAGGCAGGAGCAAGAGGAAGAAGGATAAAAAAGAAGAAAAAGAAAAATTAGAATAAGATGTAGAAGAAGAAGATGAAGAAAAAGAAAATGAGGAAGTTTATAGTGATAGAGAAAGAGATAGAAAAACATACAAAGAGAAGAGACAAAGCAAGATATAAAGAAAGCAAACCAATAGGAGTAAAGAAAATACAAAAGAAGGAAGAAAAGAGTATAGAGGAAGACACGGAGAGAGAGAGAGAGAGAGAGAGAGAGAGAGAGAGAGAGAGAGAGAGAGAGAGAGAGAGAGAGAGAGAGAGAGAGAGAGAGAGAGAGAGAGAGAGAGAGAGAGAGAGAGAGAGAGAGAGAGAGAGAGAGAGAGAGAGAGAGAGAGAGAGAGAGAGAGAGAAGAGAAAATTAAAAATTCAGAGAAAGCTGGGAGGATAGAAGGGAAGGGAAAACAACAACAAAAATAGAAGAAACAAAGGAGGGAGGGGATTGATTGATATTAGACGCCGCAACAGTGAGGTCATATAGCGCCAGAGAAATGTGATAAAGAGGTGAGACAGCAAGTAGGAAGGAAATGGAAAGAAAAGAGAGACAGTTGAAGAAGGGAGAGAGGAGGAAAGGTAGGGAGACAAAAGAGGACGGAAGAGAGAGTAGGCAGACAAAGAATTAAAGGAGAGAGAGAGAGAGAGAGAGAGAGAGAGAGAGAGAGAGAGAGAGAGAGAGAGAGAGAGAGAGAGAGAAAGAGAGAGAGAGAGACGAATACACGAAACAAGGATGTGGACTTGGTGGAAAATCTGGAGCAACTGATTCCTCCAGACTACTACAAGCAACAGACCACCATTATTTTTTTTAAATCTTGTCCTGTTTCCTGGTATACTTTGGAAGAATCAAGGCACTCCAAAGTATATTATTCCCTGAAGACTTAGAGATAATAATATCCTGTAATATTAATATAACTGTATGTACAGTCGCCGGCACTGCCGCGTGGTACAGGGGCTCACATGTTGAAGAGATTTAAGACATTTAGTTCCTTCAGCAACAAAGTTCACTTTCTGTACTAGTGTATCGAGGATACTCCATCTCACACACGTGGCTTGTTTCGAGCTAAATAATCACAGTGGTGCTACATCTCTGAATATGTGTGAGCCCCTGTCCACGCAGCAGTGCCGGCGAGTGTACAGTACACCCGCGCACCACAATTCCTAGCCCACCTGAGTCAAAGTCCGAGATCTAGAGCAGGTGGTTTCTAGACAACAGCCAATCCAAAGCCTTCATTGGTTCAAAATGTGTGTGGCTTCGTGACGGTTTGGGTGGGCTGTCGTCCAGAAACAGCTTGCTTCAGATCTCAGGCTTCGACTCAGGTAAGCTAGGGATTGTGGTGCCTTACTGTACACTCGTAATCCAAAACTTTTATCCAGGTCTTGTTGGAATTTCGAATCATTTGACATACTAAGGTTGGTTCAAAATTTGTGTTCTACTTGGTTATTGATTATGAAAAGGCTTTCGATAAAGTAAGGCATGAGGAACTGATGAGGATGCTGGAAGGGCTGGACATCGATGGGAAAGAAATGAGAGTAATAAGAAATCTATATTGGAATCAGAAAGCTGCAGTTAGAGTTCAGGAAGAGATAACAGAGTATCAAATCATAAGGAGAGGAGTACGTCAGGGATGTGTTATGTCACCGGATCTGTTTAATCTATATGGAAGATGATATTGAGGAAGCTTCAAGGGCTGGAAGGAGTCAATATTGGTGGTTACAATATCAACCATATTAGGTATGCAGATGACACGGTTCTGGTGGCGGACTCTGCAGAGAAGCTGCAACATTTGTTGGATGTGACGGTGAGGGCGAGCGAGGAGAAAGGGTTGAAGGTCAATATGGACAAGACCAAAGTGTTGGTGGCATCTAAAACAAATACACCCAGAGTGAGAATAGAGGTAGGAAGAAGAAGAATAGAGCAGGTGGAAAAATTTTCGTATCTAGGAAGCTTGATAACAGAAGACTGGAGATGTGAAAAGGAAATTAGATCGAGAATTGGCATTGTGAAGAGTGCATTTACGAGGATGAGGGCGTATTTGACAAATAGAAAGTTGTCCACGGGAATCAGGAAGCGTGCAGCAAAAACATTTGTATGGTCAACATTGTTGTATGGATGTGAGACTTGGACGGTGAACAGAAAGATGCCAGAAAAGTTGGAAGCAGTTGAAATGTGGTTATGGAGGAGAATTCTGAAGATACCATGGACAGCAAGACGAACTAATGTGGACGTGCTGAGGCAGATGGCAGCGGAGAGGGAAATGATGACAACATCAAGAAGACGACAAATGAGATTTCTCGGACATGTGATAAGGAGGGATGAGATGGAGGCTGTGGTACTGACCGGGATGGTGGAGGAAGGGAGAGCAAGAGGACGACACAGAGAGAAATTTATGGATGGCGTGACGAGAATGGCAGGGGAACATCTTAATCCTGCAGAGTTGTTGCAACTAACAAGAGACAGACAGAGTCAGGTGGCGTTCCATGGTTGCCGAAGTCCAAGTGGATGTGGCACGTCGGTAACGGTAACTGGGTTCCAGAGGTCATTGTTAAGGTGTCTCCCCACTCACCTGGGTCACACTCCACCTCTGCACCACCAAGGTGAGAATCCTCTCTCCCACCATGCTCGTGGTGGTATGTGTTTGTTTATTATTTACTCTAGCTCTTCTCTTATTCAAGATATACGTTTTTGTTGATACAATTAGTCTTAGCAATGATCGTAACATCCAGATATATTTGTAACAACTCAAAATAACATTAAAGAAAGAAATAATGACGAGTAGAAGTGAACTACGTTACCGAATATATTTATACCACATTATATTATCATCGTTTTTCAGCAGCACGTACTAAATCAATGATGTTATAAAACATTTCATCCCATAAAAGAAAACCTCCTGAGCACAATTGTGCAATCAGATTAGAGATGAAACCTGATATAAGTGGAAGACAGAAGAAATTATAGATTCATGTCGTCACCTAATTCAGAGCGCTGTCACAAGCAGACGACAGGCTACAACCTTCCCGCTCTTTCGTTGTCCGATTTTTTGTTCTGGCATTGGCAAAGGCAACTTGGTATTCTTAATAATGCAGTATATGGATTAACATGTTTGATCAAATATACTTACAGGACATAAAGGAATTCCTTTTTTTTTTTTTTTTTTTTTATATTTGCTTTATATGCACTACAACAGATTTGTCCAATATATCCAAGTATTATTGGGTTATTAAGAATTTCGAACGCATTGGTGTGGTGTGCCGTAACAGACACGGACAGGTGCCGGCCTGCTGAGCGTGACAGTACTCTAAATTAGGGGATGACACGAATCTATAATTTCTTCTGTCTTCCACTTATATCAGGTTTTATCTCTAATCTGATTGCACAATTGTGCTCAGGAGGTTTTCTTTTATGGGATGAAATGTTTATAACATCATTGATTTAATACGTACTGCAGAAAAACGATGATAATAAAATGTGGTAAAACTATATTCGGTAACTTTGTTCACTTCTATGTTCTACTCGTCATAATTTCTTTGTTTAATGTTATATCGAGTCGTTACAAATATATCTGGATGCTACAATCATTGCTGAGACTAATTGTATCAACAAAAAATTGTATATCTTGAATAAGAGAAGAGCTAGAGTAAATAATAAACAAATACATACCACCACGAGCATGATGAGAGAGAGGATTCTCACCTTGGTGGTGCAGAGGTGGAGCGTGACCCAGGTGAGTGTGTGGACCAATCCGGAGACACGTTACCAATGACCTCTAGAACCCAGTGGAACACAAATTTTGAACCGAGTAATAGTGAACCAATTACAACGCTTATCCTGTTTCATATTTGCTTGAGCGCACTTAATATTCGATCAGGCTATTCGAAGAAAGCCTGGATAATTGATTGATTGATATTAGGCGCCGCAACAGCGAAGTCATATAGCGCCAGAGAAAGGTGATAGAGAGGTGTGACAAGCCTGGATAAAAGTAAGGTAATAAATACACCTTTTGACTCGTATTAGGCCTATATCTGTTCTAGTGACAGTGTACGGTTCACGAGCCATAATAAGTATATAGGTCTTATTGGAGATTCAAATCGTCTGACATATTGATTGATTGATTGATATTGGGCGCCGCAACATATGGTGATAGAGAAAGGTGATAGAGAGGTGTGACAGCAAGCAGGAAGGAATTAAATGAAAACAGATACAGTTGAAGAATCATCTGACAAACCAGTGAACCAATTACATATAACATCTGTCCTGTCTCATAATTGTTGAAGCTCATTGAATACTCCATTAGGCTATTCGAAGCAGACCTGGATACTTATTTTGGTTCGTGACCGACTGTACTGACGTTAGTAGTAAGTGATGTTTGAGGGAGGAAACTGGTCTGCCTGTTAAGACACATTTATAATTAACAGTGGATGAGACGAAGCATTAATTGAAGCAATGTTTCGAACTTCCATTCCCTCAAACATCACCCCACACCTCCACCCCTGACCTCAAAAACAATGTTACCAATATCTTTTATCACATGTGTTGAAAAGTGTCTGGCCTACGTCACAGAAAGGTTGAAGGCTGTCTTTATATTACCCTCTCTGTCTCTGTACTTTAGACAAATGAAAGTTTACTTGAAGATAATGAAACACAATGATCTATTCGTACTACTCCAAAGTTGAAGACACAGACACTATACTGGTGCGTGTATAAACCAAGGACGCGGTGTAAACTTAATATTGTATGGTCACGCTCCTCGCCCGACCTTCTCAGTGCAAAACCTGGAAATCTAAAGGAAGGTCCCTAGTGGCAAGTTACCGACTGTCCCGTGCCTACTGACCCACAGAGGGAGGAACCTTGGTCAAACTAAGTCAAGTTAAGGAATGTAGATAGACTGTACACTCGTGATACGTAATCCCTGACCAGAGACGAACGGCAGGCACCACACAAAGGCTACCCTGCATTCGAACTCAGCCTCTATATGTGTACTGAGTGGGGAAATTAGCAATACCAGGCGATTCGAAGCTTTCTGCTCCTCACACCCTGGTCAGAAATTATGTATCACGAGTGTACACTGGCGGTCAGAAATTGTGTCCTGATCCCATAGCTTTGAAGGTTCGAACAACGGTGCGTCTCCCTACAACACACAGGTGTTTGAATCAGTGAATCTCGGCTAGTTGCGATTCATCGCAATAATGCATAATACTGTACAGTATTATGCATTATAGATAGACAGATATAAAGAATAGGAAAACAGTAGTCACCATTAATATCACGGAGTCCCGAACTATATCACCGTAGCAATAAAGTATGTCATTCACGCAAAATAGTTTAACAAAGGTTAGATAACAAAAAAGCTACAAAATATGTCGACATATACCAATATCAAAGACAATAAAATACATTATATCCACAATAATATTGTAAAATATATTGGATCAATCCAATATAAAGGTATGAACATAATTAAACCATGTAATGTAGCCACTTTCTTCCATATTCATGTTTTGCTATGACGTTCCATTTTCTTTAAGTGTCGAAGTAATGGTATTTGTTGTTGTCACATTTGTAGTATTGACGTTTCATTTCTGCTGCAATGTCCTTAGGCGTGCAGTTTGTCAGACTATTTTGAACTTTGTCTAACATTCTGCTATACTGGGGCCGGATCCAAGAAACTTAACAACGTCGGTAACTCGAGTTAGCGACGTCGGCCACTACCGACGCGATCCAAGAAGCAAAATGATGACGTCACGGGCGCGTTAGCGACGTCGTTAATAACAACACCTCGGGAGGTGTAGTAAAAGCTGGTAGAAGTTAACGACGTGCACCATATGGGCTCAAATATCATCATATTTAGTGAATATTTCTCATTGATTACAGTGGAAATTGATATCAATATATATTTAAAGACGGCAAGATGTAAACAAAGTGCCGTTAAACGCGCAAAAAGCATGCTAGACAACATTTCAAGTACTGCTTGTACTGTACATCGGTGACTGGTCTCACATTGCCAGTCAGCGGACTGAGGCTACTTCACCATGGACTACGTGTTGGCTGACATGGCAGCAAGGGCTCTAAGGAGAGAGAGGTGCTTTCGAGACAGTCTGGGGTGGAATCCAAAGAGATTGTTTAGCGACGCGTCGCTAATACCGATGTCGTTAATAACTAACTACACGCAGGCGTCGTTAACTTCGCCCTGATCCAAGAAGCCTCTGCCCGCCTGTTGTTAGGAGCGCGGTAACTGGTACACGCCTCTGATTGGCTAGAGTCATCAATGACGTCATGGACACCTCGTAGCCAATCACGAAGCGTGTGACATGGCGCGTTTGTTTAAAAACCGCGATCAGCTGGCAGCTGTCAAAACAAGTGTCTTCGTATCGCTCTACTGAGTGTACTCGACTTTTTCATTTCAAACACAGCAGGTACGTCCACAGTTTTTATTTAGTATCTGAAAATAGTTTTTGGAGTCATACGAAATGTAAATAATGAAAAGGTTATGAAATGCTTATTGATTTTATGCACTCTTTGTATGGTAATTACATTAATCATTCAGTATACAGTACTTGGTTTTAGCATTTCATTAATTATTAACATACTTGTATTTTGTTTAAAACAATGATGTATAACACAGTACTGTATTTACAGTAGTGTACTGTGTTCTATTTTCGTAGCACTCTGTGCTCTGCCATCTAACTAATGCCCAATATTCTAATCCTGTTCCCACCTCCTGTCAGTGCTTATAGTGGTGAATCCATGATCCATTCTCTGAAGATCATTTAATAACATTGTTTATTCTGAACACACAGCAGAATACGTATTGTTGCCACACTTCCTCCATGCACAAGAGGACATTAGGGACATCCTAGAAGTGATGATGGAGTCAGCAGGAAGCCACAGCTGCTATTAGAGAAAGTGCAGCAGCACAGAGACAAGCAGCTGAAGCCATTATAGTGCTGGCTTCTATTGTAAGAGTGTTTATTGAGAAATAAGGAAAATAACTTTGGATCAGGATGTGTTGCATACAGTATGCTACTAATTTGGCTAGGAGCATACAGTGTTGTCATGGTAGGGAAGACAGTAATAGCATGCTCCTAGCTAAGTTAGGACCATACTGTAAATAACACTGAACTGCATACAGTCACACATTCCAGCAACACAATAAACATTCTAAGATCCCATTGGAAAAACCATGTAATCGTAATGTAAAGATAACCGATAACACCAACTTAGGAAATAGATATACAGTATATATATAGTTTGGTGATTCTGCATGCCAATACTGTACCAATGTTACCAAACATTCTGTCACATGCCACATTAAAAAACATATAGCAAAACACCAACAGACACAGACATAATAAGTTGGTAAATAAATACACTAGTAACCAAGACATAATTTTATTTTTTTAAACCCCCTTTCGACCATAAAACTCCGGTATGATCTCGTCACGTGTCTGTCTATCCGTGCCACCAAGATCACCAGCTCCAACTACATGGGCCTCAATAGGCATGTCCTCTTCTGGTAGATGCTGTAAAATGAAGGTATTAAGGGATTTTAGAAATCACTGAAAAACATTGATATATTAAGACAAACTTCAGGGTTGAAGCAGTGCAATTGCAGAGATTGCATTGTACAGTATTATAATAATTACTGTAATTGAAGTAATTACTGGTGTCTCATTGTACTTATATAGTAGCACAGTAAGGTAAGTTAATGCTACAATAAATACTAAGCCAGTGTATACTTACATTGTTAGGGTCAGGAATACTCCTACTGACACACCGGTTGTGCAGCAGGAGACAAGCACTTACAATCTTTGCAGATCTCAAAGGAGTGTACTGTAATTCTCCACCAAACCGATGAATACATCTGTTGGATACCATTTATTAGAGGGATATAAAAGGAAAATGTAACAGTGGATTTTATGGACCAATGTGAACAAAAAGTAATCATATGAAATACATTAATAAAGGTGAAATTTTCATTTCATTATAAAGTCAAAAGATTTAGAAACCTTGCTATTGATTGGAAACTCTTATGAAATTAGAATTGAGGTTTGGAGAGGGAGCAAATTATAACTATATATAGAGTTTGCTTGTGATTTATTGAAACCGAAGGGATATTAAAAAGTCACTTCCTAACCTGAAGCGATTTTTCACAACTCCTAAGGTCAGCTCCACAATGACCCTTGTTCTTACAAGGGCCCTGTAGTAGAGTTCTTCTGCCTCATTTGTGGGATTGGTGACTGGGGTCATGAGAAAAGGCTCCAATGGGTACCCACTGTCACCTGCAACACATTGTTACCAGAAAGATGAACTATTTATACATACTGTACATGCATATATAACCAAACATAAACTCATCTGGGAGGAATATGTATATCATACAGCCTTAGAACTGTACACTTGTTACAACATCTCCTGATACCAACCTAGGAGTAAGTAGTCCCCAAAGTGCCTCTACTAAAGTGTTGCCTCAAGTTGCTGTTCCTTCAAATGTAGGCATCATAACTGGATCCTGCAAAGTGACACATGTATTAAAGCATGTGGTTCTACTTCAAATGTTATGCCAAGAAGCCCTCACATATATATAATGTTTTAATACACTTGGCAACCCTAGTGTCAATGGGAAGACTTTTTATATCAAACTTGATTTTTAAAGAGATATAACCATGCAGGTTTTGGGGAATTTTTCATATACAAGGGTATGCAATAATATAGACCATATACTAAACAGTATCTTACACAAAATTTCTTATTTACACACATTATTTAAATCTAGGTACATGAAATACAGTACAGTACCTGGAAATCTGGCAGAATAATTGATGATCAAGCCATTTCCATCACAAACAACTTGAAAGTTTAGTGAATTTAATCTTTTTCTATTGACGTACAGTACATGGCCTCATCAATACTTGGAGCCTTGATGGCAACGTGTGTACCTGCATACATAGCATAAACATTAATATATTGTGTAACAATAGGATCAATTTTATCTGTCTGCCTCATACTCTAAACAAAGGAATGACATAGTATATACAGGACTGTATACAGGTACAGTATTATATAAGCCAAACCAATATAATTCCTCAAGAGGAAAGTACACAAGGCAAGGTTGAAGTTAATATTGAGGGTAAAAAACTGTTACCTCTCTTACACCTTGTATGTTGTAGAGCCAAGAATCACAACAATGTTGGTGGGGGGAGACTGATCATTCATTATGAAGCATGTCTCTATATGATTGGGTTCTAACAACAAGGAAAACAACTAGCATTATGGATTTCATCAATAAAACTATGAAGCTTACCATCTATAGCTTCAATTACTCGTGGGAAGTTGGTGACCCTGCTGAAGGCTTGGGCTGATGTTCACAACTGTTGTGGTGTTGATGGCATATTAATTTCCTCAGCAGCCTTGGTACTCATGATGTTTGTTATTCTGGTGAATATTCTGCTGATGCTTGCTTGTGTTGGACCTGAAATAATCGTTATTTATTCAATATGTATATTTGTTGCATGAGAAAAAATATTATAGTATTGTTTGGCTAGGTTTTTAAACTGTAATAATACAATTTGTGTTAAAATTACTTGACTGCAACCCTATGCTGCCTAGAAAACCATGTACAATATTTAATTGTAATAGAGTAGTGAAGAAATTTAAATATTATAGTGGGCTGTTTATGCAGTCCAAATATTGTTCACAAAAGATTTTATTTATGCAAAAAGTACAGTATGATACAGCACTGTATATATGCAGCTCCTGTTACTTTGGCCACTATTAGTACAAACTGTATCAGAAAACATACTGCATCATGCTTACAGTTATTAATGACAAGATAAGCAATAATGAAAACAGGTTACAAAGTACAATAGAGCCATTTTGTATTCAACCAATTTTTCTCATGTGTTTCAAGACCTTTATTATGATATGATATGCTTATCTTATATGGTACTTGCTTATGTAAATTGCTGATATTCTTTATCCTTGAAAAGGTATGGCACAAACAATGCATCTTTGAGCATCAAATCTAAATAAATCTTAGTATAATGGACAAATTGAAATACAGTATTTAGAATTAAAAAAAATATTTTATTGGTTATACTTAATTAATTTATATATTTCATATACAGTACAGTATATATATATATATATATATATATATATATATATATATATATATATATATATATATATATATATATATATATATATATATATATATATATATATATATTAATATTTTTTAATTGATTTGATATATACATAAATTATGTTAAGGAAATCTGAGGATAATACATTGAGAAGATATCTATAGATAGGCTACAGTAAATTAGGGAGGAGTAACCACTAGCCTAACTTTTAAAACTAAAAAGAAAAGAAAATAGTACGCATTATATTTTACTCACCTCTTGTGTCTCCAATTAACATGGTGAAAGGAGCCACTGGCATACACTCTCAAGGCAATCAATAGCTGGGTATGTGGCAGTATGGGATTTCCTCGCCTTGTTCTTCTCCTCAGCAGGGGTGAGAACTCATTGATCAATGAGCTGCGTCAGCTCATTGATCAATGACCTGCGTCAGCTCATGCGAAGGAAAGTGGTAGTGCCTTATCAGCTCGTTGTCATTTAGAGCTAGAGGGTCCAGACAGTCTCGAAAGCACCTCTCTCTCCTTAGAGCCCTTGCTGCCATGTCAGCCAACACGTAGTCCATGGTGAAGTAGCCTCAGTCCGCTGACTGGCAGTGTGAGACCAGTCACCGATGTACAGTACAAGCAGTACTTGAAATGTTGTCTAGCATGCTTTTTGCGTGTTTAACGGCACTTTGTTTACATCTTGCCGTCTTTATATATATATTGATATCAATTTCCACTGTAATCAATGAGAAATATTCACTAAATATGATGATATCTGAGCCCATATGGTGCACGTCGTTAACTTCTACCAGCTTTTACTACACCTCCCGAGGTGTTGTTATTAACGACGTCGCTAACGCGCCCGTGACGTCATCATTTTGCTTCTTGGATCGCGTCGGTAGTGGCCGACGTCGCTAACTCGAGTTACCGACGTTGTTAAGTTTCTTGGATCCGGCCCCTGGACCCTCTAGCTCTCAATGACAACGAGCTGATAAGGCACTACCACTTAACTCGGCATGAGCTGACGCAGCTCATTGATGAGTACATATTGAATAAATAACGATTATTTCAGGTCCAACACAAGCAAGCATCAGCAGAATATTCACCAGAATAACAAACATCTTGAGTACCAAGGCTGCTGAGGAAATTAATATGTCATCAACACCACAACAGTTGTGAACATCAGCCCAAGCCTTCAGCAGGGTCACCAACTTCCCACGAGTAATTGAAGCTATAGATGGTAAGCTTCATAGTTTTATTGATGAAATCCATAATGCTAGTTGTTTTCCTTGTTGTTAGAACCCAATCATATAGAGACATGCTTCATAATAAATGATCAGTCTCCCCCCACCAACATTGTTGTGATTCTTGGCTCTACAACATACAAGGTGTAAGAGAGGTAACAGTTTTTTACCCTCAATATTAACTTCAACCTTAACTTGTGTACTTTCCTCTTGAGGAATTATATTGGTTTGGCTTATATAATACTGTACCTGTATACAGTCCTGTATATACTATGTCATTCCTTTGTTTAGAGTATGAGGCAGACAGATAAAATTGATCCTATTGTTACACAATATATTAATGTTTATGCTATGTATGCAGGTACACACGTTGCCATCAAGGCTCCAAGTATTGATGAGGCCATGTACTGTACGTCAATAGAAAAAGATTAAATTAACTAAACTTTCAAGTTATTTGTGATGGAAATGGCTTGATCATCAATTATTCTGCCAGATTTCCAGGTACTGTACTGTATTTCATGTACCTAGATTTAAATAATGTGTGTAAATAAGAAATTTTGTGTAAGGTACTGTTTAGTATATGGTCTATATTATTGCATACCCTTGTATATGAAAAATTTCCCAAAACCTGCATGGTTATATCTCTTTAAAAATCAAGTTTGATATATAAAGTCTTCCCATTTACACTAGGGTTGCCAAGTGTATTAAATCATTATATATATGTGAGGGCTTCTTGGCATAACATTTGAAGTAGAACCACATGCTTTAATACATGTGTCACTTTGCAGGATCCAGTTATGATGCCTACATTTGAAGGAACAGCAACTTGAGGCAACACTTTAGTAGAGGCACTTTGGGGACTACTTACTCCTAGGTTGGTATTATGAGATGTTTTAACAAGTGTACAGTTCTAAGGCTGTATGATATACATATTCCTCCCAGGTGAGTTTATGTATGGTTATATATGTATGTACAGTATGTATAAATAGTTCATCTTTCTGGTAACAATGTCTTGCAGGTGACAGTGGGTACCTATTGGAGCCTTTTCTCATGACCCCAGTCACCAATCCCACAAATGAGGCAGAAGAACTCTACTACAGGGCCCTTGTAAGAACAAGGGTCATTGTGGAGCTGACCTTAGGAGTTGTGAAAAATCGCTTCAGGTTAGGAAGTGACTTTTTAATATCCCTTCGGTTTCAACAAATCACAAGCAAACTCTATATATAGTTATAATTTGCTCCCTCTCCAAACCTCAATTCTAATTTCATAAGAGTTTCCAATCAATGGCAAGGTTTCTAAATCTTTTAACTTTATAATGAAATGAAAATTTCTTTTTATTAATGTATTTCATATGATTACTTTTTGTTCACATTGGTCCATAAAATCCACTGTTACATTTTCCTTTTATATCCCTCTAATAAATGGTATCTAACAGATGTATTCATCGGTTTGGTGGAGAATTACAGTACACTCCTTTGAGATCTGCAAAGATTGTAAGTGCTTGTCTCCTGCTGCACAACCGGTGTGTCAGTAGGAGTATTCCTGATCCTAACAATGTAAGTATACACTGTGGCTTAGTATTTATTGTAGCATTAACTTACCTTACTGTGCTACTATATAAGTACAATGAGACACCAGTAATTACTTCAATTACAGTAATTATTATAATACTGTACAATGCAATCTCTGCAATTGCACTGCTTCAACCCTAAAGTTTGTCTTAATATATCAATGTTTTTCAGTGATTTCTAAAATCCCTTAATACCTTAATTTTCCAGCATCTACCAGAAGAGGACATGCCTATTGAGGCCCATGTAGTTGGAGCTGGTGACCGTGGTGGCACGGGTAGACAGACACGTGACGAGATCATACCGGAGTTTTATGGTCGAATGGGGGTTTAAAAAAATAAAATTATGTCTTGGTTACTAGTGTATTTATTTACCAACTTATTATGTCTGTGTCTGTTGGTGTTTTGCTATATGTTTTTTTAATGTGGCATGTGACAGAATGTTTGGTAACATTGGTACAGTATTGGCATGCAGAATCACCAAACTATATATATACTGTATATATATTTCCTAAGTTGGTGTTATTGGTTATATTTACATTACGATTACATGGTTTTTCCAATGGGATCTTAGAGTGTTTATTGTGTTGCTGGAATGTGTGACTGTATGCAGTTCAGTGTTATTTACAGTATGCTCCTAACTTAGCTAGGAGCATGCTATTACTGTCTTCCCTACCATGACAACACTGTATGCTCCTAGCCAAATTAGTAGCATACTGTATGCAACACATCCTGATCCAAAGTTATTTTCCTTATTTCTCAATAAACACTCTTACAATAGAAGCCAGCACTATAATGGCTTCAGCTGCTTGTCTCTGTGCTGCTGCACTTTCTCTAATAGCAGCTGTGGCTTCCTGCTGACTCCATCATCACTTCTAGGATGTCCCTAATGTCCTCTTGTGCATGGAGGAAGTGTGGCAACAATACGTATTCTGCTGTGTGTTCAGAATAAACAATGTTATTAAATGATCTTCAGAGAATGGATCATGGATTTACCACTATAAGCACTGACAGGAGGTGGGAACAGGATTAGAATATTGGGTATTAGTTAGATGGCAGAGCACAGAGTGCTACGAAAATAGAAAACAGTACACTACTGTAAATACAGTACTGTGTTATACATCATTGTTTTAAACAAAATACAAGTATGTTAATAATTAATGAAATGCTAAAACCAAGTACTGTATACTGAATGATTAATGTAATTACCATACAAAGAGTGCATAAAATCAATAAGCATTTCATAACCTTTTCATTATTTACATTTCGTATGACTCCAAAAACTATTTTCAGATACTAAATAAAAACTGTGGACGTACCTGCTGTGTTTTAAATGAAAAAGTTGAGTACACTCAGTAGAGCGATACGAAGACACTTGTTTTAACAGCTGCCAGCTGATCGCGGTTTTTAAACAAACGCGCCATGTCACACGCTTCGTGATTGGCTACGAGGTGTCCATGACGTCATTGATGACTCTAGCCAATCAGAGGCGTGTATCAGTTACCGCGCTCCTAACAACAGGCGGGCAGAGGCTTCTTGGATCAGGGCGAAGTTAACGACGCCTGCGTGTAGTTAGTTATTAACGACATCGGTATTAGCGACGCGTCGCTAAACAATCTCTTTGGATTCCACCCCTGATATACTATTTTATGTATTTGTTTCGAAAAATGTCCAACTGTTTCGGAGCTTTGAACTTTGTCGTACACCACCGATTAGCTGTTTGACTATAACGCAAAACACTGTATTATGACAATAAACCATGTTTTGACCCATGACACTAAACTGAACCATTAACACTGACAATATTAATAAATACACTAGCACTGAAATTAATACATTCATTGTAGTATACAATGCTTTACATTAATATGATTCATAAAGCATCTTTCTTATCAACATGTCTGCAACTGCCTGACAGAAGTAAGGAAGGAGAAGAGGGTGGAAGTAAGGAAGGAGAGTATGACCAAGGGAGGAAAGAAGAGAAAGGCAAGAGAGGAGGGTGGAAGGAGGAAAGTATAGAGAAGGTAAAAGGAAAGAGAGGAAGGTTTAAGAAATAAAGGACAGAGGGAGGAAAGGAGAGAAGGGTGGAAGAAGGAAAATAACAGAAAGAGGAAAGGAGAGAAGGGTAGAGGAAGGAAGAAAGAGAGGGAGGATAGAATAAAGAAGGGAGGGAAGAAAGGAGAGAAGGGTGTCGGTAGGATAGACGAGGAGGATGAACGGAGAGGGAGAAGGACAGAGGGAGGAAAGGGATAGTGAAAGGAGGGAAGAGCAGAGGGAAGGAGTAAAATGAGGGAAGGGTGGAGGGAAGGAAGAAAGAGTTGGGAGACACAAAAGGTCACATTACAAGGTCATATAAACTGTAGGATATTATTAGATTAATCGCACAGTAGGAGCGAAGAGGGAGGAGGGAAGGAAGGGGCATGCACGAGAGGTTAGACTAAATTAAGGAAGAAGGGTGAATGGAGGGAAGAGAGAATGTTGAAAGGGGTAAAGGAGAGAAGGATGGAAGGGGGGAGGGAAGGAGAGATGGGCGGAAGGGAGGGAAGAAAGGAGAAAAGAGTAAAGAGGAAGGGTATGGGGAGGGAGAGTGGAAGGGTATGGGGAGGGAGAGTGGAAGATTATGGGGAGGGAGAGTGGAAGATTATGGGGAGGGAGAGAGGAAGGGTATGGGGAGGGAGAGTGGAAGGGTATGGGGAGGGAGAGTGGAAGGGTATGGGGAGGGAGAGAGGAAGGGTATGGGGAGGGAGAGTGGAAGGGTATGGGGAGGGAGAGTGGAAGGGTATGGGGAGGGAGAGTGGAAGGGTATGGGGAGGGAGAGTGGAAGGGTATGGGGAGGGAGAGTGGAAGGGTATGGGGAGGGAGAGTGGAAGGGTATGGGGAGGGAGAGTGGAAGGGTATGGGGAGGGAGAGTGGAAGGGTATGGGGAGGGAGAGTGGAAGGGTATGGGGAGGGAGAGTGGAAGGGTATGGGGAGGGAGAGTGGAAGGGTATGGGGAGGGAGAGTGGAAGGGTATGGGGAGGGAGAGTGGAAGGGTATGGGGAGGGAGAGTGGAAGGGTATGGGGAGGGAGAGTGGAAGGGTATGGGGAGGGAGAGTGGAAGGGTATGGGGAGGGAGAGTGGAAGGGTATGGGGAGGGAGAGTGGAAGGGTATGGGGAGGGAGAGGCTAAAAGAGGAGACAAAAGATACGAAATACAATAACAGAGAGAGAGAGAGAGAGAGAGAGAGAGAGAGAGAGCGAGCGAGACAACACTAGTAATATGAATCCAGTCTTGAGCCAACACATGAGTGAGAGGGAGGGAGGGAGTAGAGGGAATGCATAGGGAGTGGGGGAGGGTGGAAAGGATATAATATACCTGATGTAACTGTAACTGTAACCCTCTCTCTCTCTCTCTCTCTCTCTCTATATATATATATATATATATATATATATATATATATATATATATATATATATATATATATATATATATATATATATATATATATATATCGGTTTATTTCTCTCTCTCTCTCTCTCTCTCTCTCTCTCTCTCTCTCTCTCTCTCTCTCTCTCTCTGGAGCATGTACTATACATAAAGTTTCATATTCCCTCAATTTGTTTTCACTTGCACTATTTTCTCTTCTGTTACCATAATCCTCTTGCAACCCTCCATCTGCCGACTTCTTTTATCCCATCTTTCCTGTCCTCTCATTCTCCTCGCCCCCCTCCTCCTCCTTCCTTTCCTCTCCAGCCTCTTTCTTTTATCTATCTTTCCTTTCCTATTTTTCTCCTCCTGCCTCTCCTGCCTCCGTCTTTCATCCCATCTTTCCTTTTGTCTCTTTCTCCTCTTCACCTCCTCCTTCCTCTTCAGTATCTTCCTCTCCCCTCCTCTTCCTCCTTCACCATCCTAGCCCTTTTTTTCATCCCTCCTTTCTTCCTCTCCAGCTTGTCTCATTTTCCCTCACCTACTCCTTCTGCCTCTCTATGCACCTCCCCCTTTCCTCCCCACCTTCCATCGTCTGCGTCCTAACTTTTCCCGCCTCCTCTTCCCGAACCACCTCCTCCCCTCCTCCCTCGCCCTCCTTCACTTGACGGTGATGCTGAAAAACGGAGGGTTATACCGTCCTGCTATACTCTTTTCCATTGCTTAGTTTGTTTTACCTTCAGCTTTAGTCTTCCCTTCCTTCCAACTTTCCCTCTTTGTCCTTCGTTCTATTTTCCTTCCGTCACTGCCTCAGGTTTTGCGTCTATTTGTTGTTTAACTTCTCTGAGTCCTTGTCTCACTCTCTCTCTTATATATATATATATATATATATATATATATATATATATATATATATATATATATATATATATATATAAGAAAGAGAGAGAGTGAGAGAAGGACTCAGGGAAGTTAATCAACAAACATTCGGAATATGAGTGGTAACTGTGAGCTCCATGCCCGAATGACAACATGTTCTACTCCTTCACAACACCAATAACAACGATGACAACGACAGAAAGTATCAATAACTCACCAAGTCAACAAAGTAATACATAATTTTTTATATAGCATCTACCTTGTAGTTTTAGTCTTGTTCTATGTGTGTGTGCGTGTGGTGCTCAGCGAAGAGCAGGTTTGTGTCTTTGCTTTTCAGATAATAACTTTTTTGTCTCTTGGGTTGATGGATGGAACTAATTACTCGTAGCACGAACAGGCAGGATTATGGTAAAATATCATGGATTACAGCAGGTGTCTAGAATAACGATGGCTGGAACGAACGATGGCCTCATGTAGTGTCTGTAGGGCCATCGTGCTTACTGGTCACCGCCGTCGCCTACGTCTTTATGAGAATATAATACGTTTTGTGCACTGGAGCGCCTTGATTCCTCCAAAGTATGCCAGGAAACAGACACCAGATTGGCAAAAATAATGGTTCCCTGTTGTCTAGAATAGGTTGGAGAAATTAGTTGCTCCAATTTTACCGACACCGTACTATATACCCCTTTTGATTAATGGTAATGTAGTGAGTTCTTGGTGGGATTATTCAAGTGCTATAAAATATTCTACCACCTCTTTCTTTCAATTTATATCCGCTCCCCTCCTGCTCTCTCCACCTCCTCCTACTTTTCCTCCTCCTCCTCCTCCTCCTCCTCTTCATCCTACTTCTCCTCCTCCTCCTCCTCCTCCTCCCCTCCTGCCCCCCACCCTCCTCCTCTTTCTCCTCCTACTCCTCCTCCTCCTCCTCCTATTCCTGCCTTCTCCTCCTCCTCCTTCTCCTCCGTCTCTACCTCTTTTTTTCCGTCCAAATAATCCCCCAGCTCTGTATATATTCTCTTCTGTCTTGTGTTCCCTCCCCCTGCCCCTTTCCCCTCTCGCTCCAGTCTTTTCCTTCCGTTCTTCCCTTCCCTACCTTCCTCATTAACACGCTCTCAGTTCCATCCACATTATTCCTGCCTTCCCGTCCAACCAACACTTTCTCCTCTCTTGTTCTTCTTCCTTTCTTCCTTCCTTCCTTCCTCCTCCTCCTCCTCCTCTCTCCTTCCTTACATTAATCTCTCGTCCTCTTTCCCCTTTATCTCTTATTCTTCTGTTCTCTCCTTTATCTCATTCTTCTGTTCTCTCCTTTATCTCCCTTCCTCCTATTATCCCTAACCTTCTCATTCTTTATCTTTTCCAACTCTCTCCTATTCTCCTTCCGTCCTCTCCTTTTCTCTTTGTTCTTTCTTCAACCTATTCTCCTCCTCCTCCTCCTCCTTTCCTCTATTTTCCTTGTTACCTCTCCTCCTCCTCCTCCTCCCCCTCCCCCTCCCCCTCCCCCTCCCCCTCCTCCTCCTTTAATCTTATCTCCCTTTACATCTCTCCTCTCATACCTTTTCCCGTCCTTACTGATGTTGTTGTTGATGAAGTTCCTCAAGCTGTCTGGCCGAGCAGCCACGAGCTCCTGAGGAAGGCCATGGCCTGAACCGGGCTTTACCACAGTGCCCTCAGAGAGTGTATGTTGTGTTGTTGGAGAGTGTGGTTGTGTACAT
>JAWQEG010006457.1:0-5000 GCA_033782935.1 Petrolisthes cinctipes
CCACATCTCACCTTAACCCTTATATTATTATCAACCCTTCTCCAGTAATTCTCCACCTATACCCCTCACCCCGACCTACATACAGTTCCTCCACTATGGGTACGCCTGCAAACAAACCGTGAGCCACTGAGCGCTGGCAGGGAATACAATGTGAAGTGTCGTGCCGCTGGAGCCAGACCTACAGCAACACTCACTTGGCGTCTCGGGGCGACTCTACTCAAGGCTCACTCCGTCAAGGTAAAGTTTTTATATGTATCTATTTTATTGTGTTGTTATTATTATTATTATTTTTATTTTTTTTGATGGGGATTACTTTGCTGTATGTGTGTGTTTTTTTTTTTTTTTTTTTTTTTTCTCTCTGTCAAAGTAAAGTTTATAATATATATCTATTTTCTTTTGTTATTTTTGTATATGGGGATTATTTTGCTGTGTGTGTGTGTGTGTGTGTGTGTGTGTGTGTGTGTGTGTGTGTGTGTGTGTGTGTGTGTGTGTGTGTGTGTGTGTGTGTGTGTGTGTGTGTGTGTGTGTGTGTGTGTGTGTGTGTGTGTGTGTGTGTGTGTGTGTGTGTGTGTGTGTGTGTTTTATTATATCTATTTTGCCTTTGCTTTCCTTACTTAATTGTTATTTATTTTATTACTTATTTTATTGTTGCTGTTGTTGTTATTCGATATTTCCTTCCCTTTCCTGGACTTCCTTTTCCTTTTCACCTCCCCTTTTGATTCCCTTCCTATCATTTTATTTCATTATGCTTACAATCATTTATTTTCTCTCCCTTTCCCTTCCTCTTCTTCGTCTCTTCCCTACCGTTCTCTCCTCCTCTCCCCTGCTCTTTCCCTTCCTCCCTTTCTCTTCCCTGCTCTTTCCCTTCCTCCTCTCGTCTCTTCCCTACCATTCTCTCCTCCTCTTCCCTGCTCTTTCTCTTCCTCCTCCCTCCTCTTCCCTGCTCTTTCCCTTCCTCCTCTCGTCTCTTCCCTACCATTCTCTCCTCCTCTTCCTGCTCTTTCCCTTCCTCCCTTTCTCTTCCCTGCTCTTTCCCTTCCTCCTCGTCTCTTCCCTGCGCTTTCCCTTCCTCTCCTCCTCTTCCCTACCGTTCTCTCCTCCTCTCCCCTGCTCTTTCTCTTCCTCCTCTTCCCTGCTCTATCCCTTCCTCTTCCCTTCTCTTCCCTACCGTTCTCTCCTCCTCTTCCCTGCTCTTTCCCTTCCTCTTCCCTGCTCTTTCCCTTCCTCTTCGTCTCTTCCCTACCATTCTCTTCCTACTCTTCCCTGCTCTTTCCCTTCCTCCTCTCGTCTCTTCCCTACCGTTCTCTCCTCCTCTTCCCCGCTCTTTCCCTTCCTCCTCCCTTCTCTTCCCTACCGTTCTCTCCTCCTCTTCCCTGCTCTTTCCCTTCCTTTACGACTTTAGTTTACATTACTTGTATGCGACTTCAGTGTATATACTTAGGGAGAAACTCTCTTGAGGGTAAGTTGAAGGGGCTACTGATTCCCAAAAACTATGCCACCAAACGCATCCCCTTTTATGAAGCACTAAGGGTCGAATCCACAGTGGTTGGTTGGTAGTGGTTGGTAAGCACGCAAACGAAAGAATATTAGCCGTTTAATTGACTTATGGGTGAATTATTTAATGAATTTGGTGAGTAAACTATGCAGTGATTATCATTATCTAATTGTTTGATAGATTTTGTCAATACAGATACTCGGCTTTTGGAAAATAATGAAGCCTTACAAGTGTGGTTGGTTGGGAAGCTAACAAACGAATACCACAGTGGAATCGACCCTAAGATCGTCTATTCCCTGGCATAGTTTGGAGACATCAGTAACTATCCTATCTTTTCTTCTATTCCATCCTATCTTTTCTTCTATTCCATCCTATCTTTTCTTCAATTCCCTGGCATAGTTTGGAGACATCAGTAACCATCCTATCTTTTCTTTTATTCCCTGGCATAGTTTGGAGACACCAGTAACCATCCTATCTTTTCTATTCTTTCAAGTTCTCTATTTACTTTTAATCCAAGGCAAAACACTCAGAGGAACGTTGTCGATAAAGGCCACGTAATCAGGTTACATAAATGGCTATTGATGGCAACGAAAATAGGTCGTGAGAATAACAAAAGCTTAAAATAATCAACCTAACCCCAAGAGGATGAGAATATCACCTTTAAGGAGGAAGTTTTGTGTTGGTATATCTGGAGCAACTGAATCCTCCAAGCTATTTCAAGCAACAGAACACACCATTATTTTCGCTCTTCTGATTCTGTTTCCTAGCATACTTTGGAGGAATCAAGGCACTCCAATGTAACAAAAAAGAATTACCACCTTAATTAAGGTGGTAATTCACTTATGTTACATTGGAGTGCCTTGATTCCTCCAAAGTATGCTAGGAAACAGAACCAGATGGACAAATATAAGGGTGTTCTGTTGCTTGCAATTGTTTGGAGGATTCAGTTGCTCCAGATTTACCAACATCAAATTTCCCCCTTAACGTCTCTACATCCCATATCTGAATGCCTACTAGGCCTTGGAAGATCACACACACTATTACCAGACTCTTATACCCTCGTTCACCCTAGCTATGGCTGTCACACTTCCAGCTACTGTACTCGTGTCGACAGGATATTTTTACATAAGTCAGTAGCATTCACAGACGGAGCAGGGCATATTATAAAAGCCATTACAGGAGAACCTTTTTACGGCCAAAGCTGCAGAGAAAAATGTTGCCAATAAAGAAGGGAAATGCTGTCCGTGGAAAAGAGAAAAAATTGTCCGTAAAAGCGACGCGTCTCGTGGTGTTTTATAATTTACTCTTATTTTCATCCAAGGCAAATTTTACATTATTTAAACTACTTGGACAACCCACTCTCTAACATTATACAACAAACTTAATTTCTTGGACAACCCACGCTCCAACATTTTACATTAATTAATTAAACTACTTGGACAACCCACACTCTAACATTTTACATTAATTAAACTACTTGGACAACCCACGCTCTAACATTTTACATTAATTAAACTATTTGCACAACCCACATTCTAACATTTTTGGTGCCTACACACATTCTTCTGTGATGTTATTGTTTCGTTATCAAAGGTAATATTTCTTGAACACTATATTATAAAGGCAGATTCTCACCAGCACCCCCCCTCCCCCCCAAGCCTGTCCCCTTACTCCCGCACCCCCTCAGGCAGGCGGGGGGAAAAGGCAGGGGGGGTGGGGCGTGTTACAGGACTTTTGGTGACGACTGTCCAATATGTAGAGTAGATTTGGTCTCCCTGGCTGCCTTCTCTCGGCAAATGCATTATTCCCGGTGAGTTGGGAAGGGAAACTCTCTGGTGTGGTTAAAGGGAGAAGTACAGTGTTGGTAAATCTGGACCAACTGATTCCTACTAACTATTCCAACCAACAGAACTCCATTATTTTTATTCATGTGATCCTGTTTCATGGCATATATACTTTGGAGGAATCGAGGCACTTCCACTACTACATAATCACTCCACTTGCAACATCCACTCCTCCTCCTTCTACTCTTCCACTCCACTACAGCATTTATTCACTCCACCAGATCCACTACTCCATAATCACTCCACTTGTCCCTCCATATTGTCCCTGCCTACAGACTTACAAATAATAGGGTCAAGGAAATATGAATACCAGGATGGGATTTCTAGTCATTTCATTCATTAAGGGACCCTGTGATGTAGTCAGAAAATTGGAGATAGATGAGTCCTTCCAATAATGCCACGAAACACACACACACACACACACCTACAGTATATGGAAGAAGCTTGTTTCGTGGCATGGTCAGGAGGAATCGGAAGCCTCCAATTTTCCTACACGATCACAGACAGGGGGTCCTTAAGAGATACGACCTGATGTTGTGTGGTAATTGGAGTCAACGTAATTAATCCCTCAGAATTTTGCCACGAAATGAGACTCCATCGACATTGTGTTCTGTTTTTTCCGGTAAGGTTTGTTTGGAGTAAATAGTGGCCCTCTAAATTTTACTACTAAACAAACTGACTGCAACATTACTCAGAGAAAAGGATCTATATATGTTAGTTGTGTCCAGTTTTGTTTTTGGTTTTACTGTTTGTTACTGTTTTTTTTTTACTGTTTTTTTTTACTTTTTTTCCAGTTAGATGTGTCCAGTTTTGTTTTTGGTTTTACTGTGTTTTTTTCAATTAGTTGTGTCCAGTTTTGTTTTTGTTTTTACTGTTTTTTACTGTTTTTTTACTGTTTTTTTTTCAGTTAGTTGTGTCCAGTATTGTTTTTGTTTTTACTGTTTTATTTTCAGAATTTCAAGTCCCATCATCATGAAGTAGAGTAAGGGACTATTTGGGTTTATCAATCAATCAATTCCAATGTCAGTTTTTTTGCTTTGTCGTCCTACGTGAATTTAGTTTACCCTTGACACACACACACACACACACACACACACACACACACACACACACACACACACACACACACACACAAAAACACACACACACATATATATATATATTTTTTTTTTACTGTGTGTATGCAATTCTTTCCCCGACTGCAAAATTAATACATCTCAACAAATGGTAAAACAAGGGTTGTCTAAATAGCCCAAGTAAATAATTGGCCCACGAAGGTTGTCCGGGCCTGCCAACAACACCTTACCCTCAACCTGCCAACTCCATACTACCCTCATCCTGTCAACTCCTTACCCTCAACCTGCCAACTCCTTACCCTCAACCTGCCAACTCCTTATCCTCAACCTGCCAACTCCTTATCCCCAACCTGCCAACACCTTACCCACAACCTGCCAACTCCTTACCCACAACCTGCCAACACCCCCTTACCCTCAACCTGCCAACTCCTTAACTCCCTCATCCTATGCATAAATATATCCTGTAAAAATATATCCTGTAAAAATATCCAGTAAAAATATCCTGTAAAAATAGACTCATGAGACTTGCTGTAAAAATATATCTTGAAATACATCCTGTAAAAATCTGACTCATGAGACTTACAG
>JAWQEG010006457.1:10000-36607 GCA_033782935.1 Petrolisthes cinctipes
TGCAGTGTCTAACCCAACCCAACCCACAGACGTCCCCCTGACCACACTACGGCCAGGCAGATCACTCAACCTCACCACCATAGAGGAAGGAGACGACGTGTACTTTGAGTGTTCCATCAAGGCCAACCCCAGGGCATACAAGATTGTCTGGCTACATGAGGTCAGGAGGGGCAATAGGTCTACTTCTTTAGGTACAGCCACAATCAAATATCCACCGACACTTTCCTTCCATTGTACTGTAGTAAATATCTTGGTAATAAAGAATAAACAACACGTGTATGATATTGCAGCACCTCATAATAATAATAACAATATCCTGCAACAGTTTCCTTCCATCGTAGTAAATATCTTGGTAATAAAGAACAACACGTGTATGATTTTGCAGCACCTCATAAGAATAATAATTGAGGGGGTTGAGTTGACGTAAGGTGTTGTTGTATGATTATATTTCGATATGATACTGATTTATTTGCAAGATGGAAGGAAAGTGTCGGTGGTTATTTGATTGTGGCTGAACAGTAGCTAGACCCTCGATATTGTATTAATAAATCTAGCACTGTCGTTTTAACACAGGCTCAGTAAATCACTTATAGTAGTCTGTATAGTAATGAATTAACAGAAGTCTGGGAAAACATTTGGTGGTCTTCAATGAGGGACTGTGTGTAAAATGAAAATGTGGAGACAAGTATTTATCCACTGCATATCGAGGGTCATACAGTACTGTACTATGGTGTATAAAAAAAAATAATGATATAGTAAAAAAAAAAAAAAAAAAATCTTCATCAACCAGCCAGCACAATTTGACTTGAGTTCCCTGCCTGTGGTTAAAAATATACTTGAGTTTCCTGCCTTGCCTATGGTTATGAATATACTCTGCTGCAGCCATATAGTCACGTCCATCCCATGCCCATATTTTACGTATTCATCAATCTGGAAATTTCATATATTTACATAGTAATGGAATACTTTTGACTACCCATAAAATTACAAGAACTAACTAACTTTGTGTGTGTGTGTGTGTGTGTGTGTGTGTGTGTGTGTGTGTGTGTGTGTGTATATCTACGTATCTATGTGTGTGTGTGTATCTATGTTTGCATGTCTGTGTATATATCTGTATTTGTGTGTGTGTATCTGTGTGTGTCTGTGTGTGTATATATCTGTATTTGTGTGTGTGTATCTGTGTGTGTGTGTGTGTGTGTTACAGGAGAGGGGCCTACAACACAACGTTACAGGAGGTATTATCATCAGCAACCAGAGCCTCGTGTTACAGAGAGTCACCAGGTCAGCCTCTGGTAAATACTACTGTGTCGCCTCAAACACACAGGGAGATGGCAAGTCCAACCCAGTCCCTCTCAAGGTCAAGTGTAAGTACAAAACCTCTCTCTCTCAATATGTTGTTGTTGTTTTTGTTCTTTTAAGTCTGTGTCCAAATGTCAAGAGGAATTTCAAACCTCTGTCACTTATATATATATATATATATATATATATATATATATATATATATATATATATATATATATATATATATATATATATATATATATATATATATATATATATATATATATATATATATATCAGTGTGTTGATTCTGTATCTTTTTTAATGTTGATTCAGTTTTTTTTTTTTTTTTTTTAGTCTGTGACGAAATAATGTCACGTGTAATTTCAAACCTCTCTCAATTTTTTTTTTTTTTTTTTTTCTAGTTTGTGTCGATATGTCATGCATAATTTCAAACCTATGTTAATTTTTTTTCTAGTCTGTGTCGATATGTCAAGAGGAATTTCAAACCTCTGTCACTTATTTTTTTCTAGTCGGTGTTGATTCTGTATGTCAAGTGTGTAATTGCAAACCTCTCTCTCTCTCTCTCTCTCTCTCTCTCTCTCTCTCTCTCTCTCAATATGTTGTTTTGGTTTGTTTGTGGTGATATGTCAAGCGTAAAGTGCAAACCTCTCTCTATGTTATTATTTTCTTTGTTTTTAGTCTGTGTTGATTTTTTTTTTTCTTGGTCTCTATCTTTAAATTGTCTCCCTGTATTTTCATTTGATCTATCCTTATTTTCCTCCATCTCCTCTTCTTTCTCCTCATTTTCTTTTTCCTCTTCTTTCTCCTCCTCCCCTTCTTTCTCGTCCATCTCCTCCTCTTCTTCCTCCTCTTCCATCTCCTCCTCTTCTTTCTCCTCCATCTCCTCCTCCTCTTCTTTCTCCTCCTCCATCTCCTCCTCTTCTTTCTCCTCCTCCTCTTTCTCCTCTTCTTTCTCTTCTTCCATCTCCTCCTCTTCTTTCTCCTTTTCTTTCTCCTCCTCCATCTCCTACTTTTCTATCTCCTCCTCTATCTCCTTCTCCTCCTCTTCTTTCTCCTCCATCTCCTCCTCTTCTTTCTCCTCATTTTCTTTCTCCTCTTCCATCTCCTCCTCCTCCTTTTCTTTCTCCTCCTCCTCCTCCTCCTCCTCTTCCATCTCCTTCTCCTCCTCCTTCTCCTCCTCCTCTTTCCTTGCGCATCCAATTTTCCCTCTCGTTTCTGTCATCTCCATTTTCTTCCTCCCTCTCCTTCTTTTCCCTCTTTCTCCCTGTATTTCCATAACCCATATCCTTCACAACTGTCTCGCCAAACAGAAAACCCTCTCTATATTTTCCTCTCCTGGTGTTATCCTTATCGGTAGTAGGAATATAGAAGGCTACGAATTCCTCCACAATAGACAGAAAAACAGAGACCTTTCGTATGAGACTAGGGAGAGATGCGTTTTAGAGTAGAATTTAGAGGGTTATGTAGGCTCCAATATGCTCACAACAAATCCCTCCCCTTTTTTATTTAGGACTCTGTGTGTGATGTAGTCAGAAAAATTGGACTTATACGAGTCCTTCAAATATTGCCACGAAACACACACACACACACCTATATGAATGGAACTGCTTGTTGTTTCATGGAGTGGTCAGGAGGAATCAGAAGCCTCCAGTTTTTATACACGACTATACAGGGTCCTTAATAGGTAACCTGATATGCATATAATTAAAAAGGAAAATTTCATTATTTATTCAAAGCACTGCAATATGAACAACCCCTCTGACAGTTTGTGATTTTAGTCAGACAAGATGAAAAATATTGCAAATGGGGCACGACTTGTAAATGTCCTGGCAGACAGAGATAGTCAGCTAAAAATGAGGGATGTTCCGCATAAGAGTGGCGTAGAAACAAGCCACACTGTATGGCTCTTACTCCCTTGTTACACTGGGTTGTTGTTCAGCTATGTATGTATTCCCGTGACAAGACCCAGGATGCTTGGGATAACAGGACACACACAATTTGAGTTGGCAATACTGTACACAATACATTATACAGTATACATGTGCCCGTATCTATCAGTCTGTTAATAATATCTATCTACTGTACCTATCTATCTATCAAGCTATGTATATTTACCATCAAGTATTTCTCCCATTAACGCCAGGCAATATTATTAGTCACACAGAGACACACACACACACACGCCCCAAACCCTAAAAGTAGCCATAGACATAAGACTAAGTAAGTGAGGGTTTAGCCAGACAATATTACTACTCAGAGAGAAAGACACACAATCACAGACATAAGACTAATAAGTGAGGGTTTAGCCAGACAATATTACTAGACATAGACACACACACACGCCCCAAAGAGCAGCCATAGACATATAAGACTAAGTGAGTGAGAGTTCAGGTTAGGATCTATATTGCGTGTGGAGTGTAGCCAGGAAGTGTCAAGGGGAGCGACCCATTACTCTGCCGTCTGAGTGCTTTATGCTTACCTTCCCTGGCACCTTATTATGGCCGGGACGCGGAGAACCATTAGCCTTGAGGGGGCAGGTACGTGGGTGGGTAGGTGAGTGAGTGTGTGGGTAGTACAGACACCAACAACAACTGGGTAGGTGGGTAAGTGGGTAGTACAGACACCAACAACAACTGGGTAGGTGGGTAGGTGGGTAGTACAGACACCAACAACAACTGGGTAGGTGGGTAGGTGGGTAGTACAGACACCAACAACAACTGGGTAGGTGGGTAGGTGGGTAGTACAGACAGTGTGGTTTGTTAGTATATAATATTATGTAGCAAATGATTCCTTCCTACAAACTATTCTTAGCAAACAACAACAACAAACACATCACAATTAGTTTTCTTAATCTGCAGGTCTAGTTTCTTGGCATATTTTGGTATATAATATTATGTAGCAACTGATTCCTACATACTATTCTAAACAAACTTAGCAGGGTTCTAATGTACCAAAAGTATATTATCACCTCAAGGGACCCTGTGATGTAGTCCGAAATGTGGAGATAAGCGAGTCCTTCATATTATATTGCCACGATACACCCCCTATATGGAAGGAGGTTGTTTCGTGGCATGGTCAGGAGGAATCAGAAGCCTCCAATTTTCATACACGATAACATGGTTCTTGATTAAGGGGAGAATTATTTCTTGTTAGCGAACTGGAATATCAACAAACTGTGACTGTGTCTTGTGTGTGTTTCTTGGCACATTGTTTTACCTGTGTGTGTGTGTGTGTGTGTGTGTGTGTGTGTGTGTGTGTGTGTGTGTGTGTGTGTGTGTGTGTGTGTGTGTGTGTGTGTGTGTGTGTGTGTGTGTGTGTGTGTGTGTGTGTGTGTGTGTGTGTGAATGTGTCTTGAATGCGTGTCTGAGTGTGTCTTGAATGTGTGTGTGAGTGTGTATTTTCTTGGCACAGATAGATATATACCTGAGTGTGTGTGTGTTGTGTATTACGAACAGACGCCCCAGTGTGTCAGGACCCCCAAGTGACTTACCACGGAGCTGCCAGGATGGAACAGGTGAATATCCCTTGCCACCTGGACGCTCACCCCAGACCAACCTCATATCGATGGACCTTCAACAACAGCGGAGAGAGTGTTGACATTCCAAAGGTAAAATAATGAAGTTTTGTTGGGTTAGGTTAGGTTAGGTTAGGTTAGGTTAGATTAGGTTTGGTTAGGTTAGGTGGGACTGGGTTAGGTTAGGTGGGACTGGGTTGGGTTGGGTTGGGTTGGGGTTTAGGTTTGGGTTTGAGTTTTAGTTTGAGTTTTAGTTTGAGTTTGAGTTTGAGTTTGGGTTTGGGTTTGGTTTGGTTTGGTTTGGTTTGGTTTGGTTTGGTTAGGTTAGGTTAGGCTGGGTTGAGTTGGGTTGGCTATTTTAGGTTAGGTTAGGTTAGGTTAGGTTTCATTACTATTGGTTAAGTTAAGTTAGGTTAGGTTTGGTTTACTTTAGGTAGGTTAATTAACGTATGTTAGGTTAGGTTAAGTTAGGTTAGGTTAGGTCAGAAAGTTCACCATCATATCAGAGACGACAGAATTTTTAGACCACGACTTTGCATGCTGACTGATATTCTAGCAATGACATAAAACAATAACAATTACATGTCAAGCTCCGGCGAATCAAAGACACGAAAAGAAACTTGTACAGAGTCGGACATTCAATAATTATTTTGATGTATATAAGGGTTAAGGGAGTAGGTAGTACAGTGTTGGTAAATCTGGAGTAATAAACTGATTCATACAAACTATTCGAAGCAACAGGCCACCATTATTTCACTAAATCTGGTCCTGTTTCCTGACATACTTTGGAGGAATCAAGGAAGTGCAGTAGGTATATCAAAAGTGAACTGTCCCCTTACCCTTAATTAACATACACTTTATGACCACCTATAAAACGTGTAAGTATATCCCGTCACGGAAACCCACGTCCAAATACCTTATACATTTTGTGTGGTGAAGCGAGAATGTGAATGTTAATTTATTTACATCACGTCATAAATCCCGTGTTAGAACAAAAATGACAGACTCCCTTTGTGGTGATGTAAAGAGTATTATTGTGTTTAATGTCATATCTTACATCGATGTTAGTTAGTTTATTTACATCGTGTCATAAAACCCGTGTTAGACAAAAATTACCGACTTCCTTTGTGCAATGTAAAGAGCATGTGTTAAATGTCATACCGGTATCTTACATCGATGCTACACTTCTATCAATTAGTTTATATATATATATACATATATATATATATATATATTTTTTTTTTTTTTTTTTTTTTTTTATGCGACTTGGACGACAACATATTCCTCCAAACTAAGTCAGAAAACCAGCTACCTCAATATAGGGGTAAGGGATCTGTTTTGTAGTACTATATGTAGGCCACGTAGAGTCCAAATTGGCTACGAATTACGACCCCCTAAAAATGATACAATCCTTACATTCAGCTACACAATTTTTATCTTCCCCTCCCTTTTTTTTTTTTTTTTTTTTTTTTTTTTTTTTTTTTTTAAGCCTGGTGAAATGTAAGTGCTTCCTCATTAATACTCGTGGCTTCTTGGATAATTATAAGGGCTCTCTCATTAATACTTGTAATGCCCTCCTCCAAGACACGTTATACCAAAACATTTAATTAAACATCTGGGTAAACATATGCTTCTTGTAAATGCTGGTTTGTAGGTGAAATGTATGTGAATTTAATAAGGGATTTAATAAGTGATAAGTGATTTAATAAGTGATTAGTAGTAAGTGATTTAATAAGTGATCATAGTGATTTGAAGGGAATCAATCGGTGCACTGTGGTCAGGTATATTATTAATAATAATAATAATAATAATAATAAAAAGTGCACTAGAGTTCATCACAATATTTCTCACCCTCAGGAACACACACACACAATAAAAATGCACTACAGTATACCACACCTCTTCTCTCTCTCTCTCTCTCTTCTCTCTCTCTCTCTCTCTCTCTCTCTCTCTCTCTCTCTCTCTCTCTGTCATAACACACACACACACAATAAAAATACACAATAGTATACTACACCTTCTCTCTCCCTCATAAAACACACACAAACAGAAAATACACTATATACAATTGACCATAAATTGTCTCTCCCTCAGGAACACATAGACGCGAGTGACTACAGTTCCACAGTGAGTTACACCCCGAGGACTGAGTTGGACTATGGTACTCTACTTTGCTGGGGAACTAACCCTGTGGGACACCAGAGGAGGCCCTGTGTCTTTCACGTCTTTCCTGCCGGTAAGTATTGTTTACATTATTGACTCGAGTTAGTTACATTTTAGGCTCGTGTACTCAGTTATATTTTAGGCTCGTATATTTCCGTTATATTTTAGGCTCGTATACTCAAAGTTATATTTTAGGCTCGTATACTCAAAGTTATATTTTAGGCTCGTATTCGTTAGTTATATTTTAGGCTCGTATACTCAAAGTTACATTTTTTTTTTTTCTTTTTTTTAGCCTGCCAAAATGTAAGGGCTCCCTCATTTTAGGCTCGTATACTTTAGTTACATTTCAGTCTCGTATACTCAAAGTTATAATTTTGGCTCGAATATTTACGTTACATTTTAGGCTCGTATACTTTAGTTATATTTTAGGCTCGAATAATTAAGTTACATTATTATGGGCTCGTTATACCTAAGTTTGTTGTTTTTGTTTTGTTTGCTCGTATCCTTGCAACATTGTCACTTCCATTTATCCCTATCCTTGCAACACCCATTCCCCCATATTCCTATCCTTGCAACACAGACATTCCCCAATACTCATATCCTTGCAACACATCAACAATGGGTTTTTTTTAACTTGCAACCTACAAAACGTGTACAGTCGAGGTCATAAGTTGTGTTGCTCTCTGGTAATAATAATGTTGAGAATAATAAGTAAGTTGTGTCGCCTATCTGGTAATAATGTTGAAAATAATAAGTTGTGTCGCCTCTCTGGTAATAATGTTGAGAATAATAAGTTGTTTTGCCTCTTTGTTAATAATAATGTTGAGAATAATAAGTTGTGTCGCTTATCTGGTAATAATGTTGAGAATAATGTTGTCGTGAATGAGACGTGATTGTTGTGTCGCCTATCTGGTAATAATGTTGTTGTGAATGAGACGTGATTGTTGTGTCGCTTATCTGGTAATAATGTTGATAATAATGTTGTTGTGAATGAGACGTGATTGTTTTTCCGTCTGACTGTAAACAATAGCATCCTCCAAATTAATACTTTCAGGGTTTTGGCGCCCCTTTGGCCCCAGCCACTAGCTTTTAGTTCTTCAACTGTCCCTCTTTTCTTTCTATTTCCTTCCTGCTTGCTGTCTCACCTCTCTATCACCTTTTTCTGGCGCTATATGACCTCGCTGTTGCGGCGCCTAATATCAATCAATCAATCAATTTGTTTCCTGGGATAGTCTGGAGGAATCAGTAGCCTTCCAATTGACCCAAAAGAGGTTCTCCCCTTAACCTGAGGACCCTGTGATTGTGTATGAAAATAGGTGGCTTCTGATTCCTCCTAACCATGCCACGAAACAAGCCCCTTCCCTATACAGTAGGTGTGTGTTTCGTGGCAATATTTGAAGGACTCATTTATCTCCAATTTTCTGACTACAGCACAGGGTCCCTTAAGGTGATAATTCTTTTTTAGTACATTGGAGTGCCTTGATTCCTCCAAAGTGTGCCAGGAAACAGGACCAGAAGAACAAATATAATAGTGTTCTGTTGCTTGGAATAGTTTTGTAGGATTCAGTTGCTCCAGATTTACCAACACAAAACTTTCCCCTTAAAATCCATGACAGAGAGGCACCAGAACTTTAGACCACGGCTGTACACAATATAATTTGATGACCTGGATCTCGATATGACTTAAAAAAAATATATATATATGTATATGCTGCTCCAGGTAAATAAAAAGTAACTATTATTTTATTTTTTTTACAATAGCGAAAACGTTTTTACACAACACTCCTTTGATATAGAAAACAATAAAATAATAATTCATAAAACATGTTGTTGTATTGCTTACTGTCAAGGTAAAGTGGGGATTATACTGGGCTGACTGACTGTTAAGTAGAGATTAAAATGGATGACACACATTTTTATGGTTGAGTAAAAAAGATAGCCAACCAATAAAGACTAGAAAGTGCTTGCATCCAACTCTCACTGTCACCAAGCTAGGCTAACCCAGTCTCACAAACACTAACTCCAAAATGCATGTAAACAACACTCACTAAGCTATCCCACTCTCACTAACACTAACTACAAAATGCGTACAACCAACACACACCAAACTATCCTTTTCAGTCTCACCAAAACATAATACAAAATGCGTGCATCTAACTCTCACTAAGCTATCCCTTGCACTCTCACTCACACTAACTTAAACTGCATGCAACTAACACTCAACAAGCTATCCCATGCAGTATCACCCCTCTTCTATCCATGCAACTCCCTGATGCAAGAGTTAACCAGCCCTTTCAATATTTCATAAACACAAATGGTGGTCAACTCTGGAACACACCCTACCATCATACATCTCTCCCCGTCCTCCTCCTCCTTTCCTTGCTACGTATGACTTAAGGGGGTCCGGGAATAGGGGGACAGGCTTGGGGGGGGGGGGGGTGCGGGAGTAGGGGACAGGCTTGGGGGGGGGGGGTTTGGGGGGTGCGGGAGTAGGGGGCAGGCTTGGGGGGGTTTTGGGGGGTGCGGGAATAGGGGACAGGCTTTCTACCCACCCCAAGCCTGTCCCCCTATTCCCGCACCCCCCAACCCCCCCAAGCCTGTCCCCCTATTCCCGCCCCCCCCCAAACCCCCCCCCCAAGCCTGTCCCCTACTCCCGCCCCCCCTTAAGGTGTTAATTCTTTTTTGTTACATTGGAGTGCCTTGATTCCTCCAAAGTATGCCAGGAAACAGAACCAGAAGAGCAAAAATAACGGTGTTGTTCTGTTGCTTGAAATAGTTTGGAGGATTCAGTTCCTTCAGATTTACCAACACAAAACTTTTCCCACTAAATTAAGCTCCTTCGAACGCAAAACAATGTGTCTATTTAGGCATCTGGAACGACATTGAATATGATTATTTTGGGCCTCTCTCTCTCTCTCTCTCTCTCTCTCTCTCTCTCTCTCTCTCTCTCTCTCTCTCTCTCTCTCTCTCTCTCTCTCTTTTTCTGGGGGGCATCGGAGTAAGAGAAGTGAGTGGTTGGTTGGTTAATTACATATAGCTTGGAGCAAAGGGCAGACCTCCAGTTTAACCAATAATCGATTTGTACTTACACGATAAACAAATAGCCAGGATTATGTTAGTCTGGCATCAAGTCCTGGAAAAGCTGAATTTTGCTTCCTATTTTTTTTCTCATCAGTAAAAGAATTTAATTGTGTTTATCAAGGGTAAATATTAATACTGAATTGGACGATTGGATCCCTTGAACATGAATGGAGAGAGAGAGAGAGAGAGAGAGAGAGAGAGAGAGAGAGAGAGAGAGAGAGAGAGAGAGAGAGAGAAGGGAGGAGAGTATTAGATCGGAAAACACTCACACGCGCGCACACACACTCACACACGCACATACACACACGCGCAGACACACGCGCAGACACACACACACACTCACACACGCGCATAGACACACACACTAACAATACAGAAACAAATAGATAAGATTGAAAGACGAGAAGATTAACAAAGATAGACCGACAAAAAGTGACACTAAAAATATAACTTCTAGTCTATAAAAATACATCAATTATTCTCAGTGGTAAGTCCTGCATCCTAACACTTCATAGGGTGTATAGACATATGACACACAGACAAGAGACAGCTCGTAATTATAGGCTTTAATAGGTAGTAATTTTTTTTTTTTTTTTTTTTTTTTTTTTTTTTTTTTTTTTTTATTGGAGTGCCTTGAGTCTTCCAAAGTATGCTAGGAAACAGGACCAAAAGAGCAAAAAATAATGGTGTTCTGTTTGTTGCTTGGAATAGTTTGTTTGGAGGATTCAGTTGCTCCAGATTTACCAACACAAAACTTCCTTCTCCCCTTAAGGACCCTGTACAGATCGTGTATGATGAGACTTGGTGGCTTCTGATTCCTCCTGACTATGCCACGAAACAAGCTCCTTCAAAATGATATGTGTGTGTTTCGTGGCAATGTTTGAAGGACTCACTCACCTCCAATTTTCTGACTACAACACAACAGGACTCAGTCACACCAGCTTCATGTGCGACTTCAATATGGATAAAAATTAACTACAGGAAATAACTAGAGTAAAATAACTAGAGAGTATAGCCCTTCCACTGGATTAAATAACTAGAGAAAATAACTGCTCATTCGGTCCTGTTTCCTGGCATACTTTGGAGGAATGAAGGCACTCCAATGTACACTCGCAATCCAAAATTTGTATCCATATCTTGTTGAAGTTTCGAATCATTTGACATACTAGTGAACCAATTACAAGCTATTCTTGTCTCATATTTGCTTGAGCTCGCTAAATACTCGATCAGACTATTTGAAGCAAGCCTGGATACATATTTTGGATTGCGAGTGTACAGTACCAAAAAAGTATTACCAACTACAATTTACTAATAGTATTGTCTCCCCTCCCCTAATTTATCAGAATATATGTCATTATTGCACGTTATCTCACAATACCTTATCTTACAATAGGGCTTTTATGACCCTCTGATTCTGAAAGGTCGTGCTATTCTGGGAATGGAAATAAAAAGCTTCTGTTCTTAAGGGATGGTTAGTCTGGAGTCAATGATTCCTCCAAACTATTCCAAGCAACAGACCACCAATATTTTTGTTAATATGGTCTTGCTTCCTGACATAATTTGGAGAAATCAAGGCTCTCCAAATATTGGTATACTTTTGGTACATTGGAGTGCCTTGATTCCTCCAATGTATGCCAGGAAACAGGACTAGATGGACAAAAATAATGGTGTTCTGTTGCTGGGAATAGTTTGGAGGAATCAGCTGCTCCAGAAAAACCAACCTAGATGATGGGAATTTGTGAGAGATATGATAAGAATGACAGATTGATCGACCGAGTGGAAGGCAAAACAAGTTGAATTGAATGAGGTTGGTAATATATCATAATTAATTTCCCCTAACGATGACTTAAGGGGATAATACACTTTTGTTGATATATTGGAGTGCCTTGAAAGTTCCCGTACATCTGCCAAGTTATGAAATACAGTATGGACATAATATAGAAGTTTCACAGATTCGTACACTGAAGAACCAGAGAAGTTTATTAATAATATTGCTCGTGACTGTATAGGGAGACCCGACCCCGTACACAACTGTTCATCCTACAACCTATCCAACCAAAAGCTGTGTATATATTTATCCTATCCGACCAAAGCTGTATACTTATCCTATCCAACCAAACCTGTACTGTATATATACTTATCCTATCCAACCAAAGCTGTATATATACTTATCCTATCCAACCAAACCTGTACTGTATATATACTTATCCTATCCAACCAAAGCTGTATACTTACTGATCCTATCCAACCAAAGCTGTATACTTATCCTATCCAACCAAAGCTGTATATTTATCCTATCCAACCAAAGCTGTATACAGTACGTATCCTATCCAACCAAAGCTGTATATATACTTATCCTATCCAACCAAAGCTGTATACTTATCCTATCCAACCAAACCTGTATACTTATCCTATCCAACCAAAGCTGTATACAGTACGTATCCTATCCAACCAAAGCTGTATATATACTTATCCTATCCAACCAAACCTGTACTGTATATATACTTATCCTATCCAACCAAAGCTGTATACTTATCCTATCCAACCAAAGCTGTATACAGTACTTATCCTATCCAACCAAAGCTGTATACAGTACTTATCCTATCCAACCAAAGCTGTATACAGTACTTATCCTATCCAACCAAAGCTGTATACTTATTAGTGCTCTTGTCTGTACAGGGAGACCAGACCCCGTACACAACTGTTCATCCTACAACCTCTCTGAGACTGTGGTTAACGTGAGGTGCGTTGCTGGGTTCGACGGTGGACTTCCTCAGACATTCATTCTCGAACTCCATGACCCTCACAACAAGATGCTCCTAGCCAACACCACCAACTTGGTAAGGAGAGCTAGGGCAAGTCTATGGGTCCATTCCACAGTGGTATTGGTTGACATGTTAGCTTCCCAACCAACCACACTTGCAAGGCTTCATTATTTATGGGTCGATTCCACAGTGGTATTGGTTTGTTAGCTTCCCAACCAACCACATTTGTAAGGCTTGTTTGTTAGCTTCCCAACCAACCACATTTGTAAGGCTTGTTTGTTAGCTTCCCCACAAACCACACTTGTAAAGCTTCATTATTTATGGGTCGATTCCACAGTGGTATTGGTTTGTTAGCTTCCCAACCAACCACACTTGTAAGGCTTCATTATTTTCCAAAAGCTGAGTATCCACATTCACAAAATCTATCCAACAGTTAGATAATGATGATGATCACTGTATAGTTTACTCACCAAATTCATTAAATAATTCACCCATAAGACATTTACAAGGCTAATATTCTTTCGTTTGCATGCTTACAAACCACTACCAACCACTGTGGAATCGACCCTATGTATGTGTATGTGTGTGTGTGTGTGTGTGTGTGTGTGTGTGTGTGTGTGTGTACAGTCGAAGAAGCAGAAAGTAGTGCAAGAATATTATGGCTGTAAAATTATGTCAACATCTTCACCACCACCACCACTCAAAGTTCAGCCAATCACGTTCCACCTTACATTGTCTCTGGGTTCCAAGTGATTCATTCATAAAAAAAGATACCAGGGCTTACTACTACAAATAATTGCCAGATGTTGCCTTATACAGCCATAATTTTGTTGCACTTTCTACTTGTTCATCTGTACAGTCACGAAACATAATAATAATAAGTAAATAGTGTCCATGTCTTGTTATTATTATTATTATTATTATTATTATTACCGGTATTATTATTATTATTATTATTATTATTATTATTATTATCATGCTTTGTTGTTGACATTTTAAATAATCTGACATACCAGTAAACCAATTATAAAACTAGTCCCGTCTCACACCTTAGCTGTGTAAGACTTTTGATCGTGACTGTACATACACCATCAAAATGCTTCTGTTCTTTTGATCGTGACTACACCCTATCAAAATGCTTCTGGACTTTTGATCGTGACTGTACCTCATCTACTGTTAATCATAACTGTTACACCGTCAAATTCAGTAGTTCCTAAACTTTTTCAGCTTGTTACCCAATTTAACATGCCACATTAATTAAGCATGTTACTCCTTCCACAAAATGTTGTCAACATTGATGCATTTGACTAAATTAAAACACAAGATATTTTCTTATATTTATTGTATTTGAATATTGATATATTTGACTAAGTTACTAATACTAAGTTATTGATACTAAGACTAAGTTCATTCTACTGCCAGGTACTGCAATGAATTCTTGATTTTCAGAATTCTTAACTTTATTCTGTTTTTATTCTAATTTACCCCCAGTTTGGGAACCATTGGTCTAATTGTTTCCATATCTGTGTGTGTGTGTGTGTGTGTCAGGTTCCCAGGTTCTCAGTGGATGGTCTGCCGTCTGGTCTGGCTCTGAGGGCTAAGGTGTTCTCGACCAATGTGAAGGGTCGTAGTGAGACGTCTGCCTTACAAGTGTACACCATCAAGGACTTGGCAGAGAAGAGAACAGGTAAGTGTATGTGTGTGTGTGTGTGTGTAGTGACGTGTATAAATAATGTATATAGTCATCTAGTGGGGCAGAAGAGAACAGGTAAGTGTGTGTGTAGTTACGTGTATAAATAAGGTATCGTCATCTATGCAGTGGGACAGAAGAGAAGCTACGGTACAGTACCAACATCACCACGAAGCTCCACTGTCTCATCTAGTGCGACACCCAATATTCTCTGGGCCTCGCAATAGTTATGGGCCACTGACAACCTATCAGTCCCGAGGTTGCGGTTAATAATGATAATAATAATAATTAAAAAAAAAAGGAATTGTAGTTGGTTCCACTCTGTTACATTGATTTCATGATGGTATATTAATAGAGAAGTGAGTCGTTGGAAATGCTCACACGCACATACTCGCATGCATACATACTCGCATTCATACATTACTCGCATGCATACATTACTCACATGCATACATTACTCGCATGCATACATTACTCGCATGCATACATTACTCGCATGCATACATACAGTCGGCCTCAGGAATTAGTACACAGAGCATTGGTTCAAAGAGTTTATTATTCTACACATACTGTAGGCATTATTCTGCTGACTGGTTTAAGGGGGAAGTTTTGTATTGGTAATTCTGGAGAAACTGAATCCTCCAAACTATTCCAAGCAACAGAACACCATTACTTTTGCTATTCTGGTCATGTTTCCTAGCATACTTTGGAGGAATCAAGGCACTCCAAAGTACCAAAAAAGAATTACATCCTTAAGTACTAGCCAAATAATATTACTAGAAAGATTTGGCGTGAGGAAATCAATGTATTAAATTTTCTGGTCTTTACGAACCCTTGATGTCACAGTGGTGTATACGAATTCCTGATGCCGACTGTACATACATACACAATAACACACACACACACACAGATCTTCTCTCACACCACGCATTTACATACCCGTACACGACAATACGTACATGGACATACATACACACAGGCACATAATACACATACATATTCACTAACACAAATGAACACGTGTGGTATATATTTACATTATAAAAAAGTATATAATTCTATATATATACACATACACATAATGCACTAATACACATACATAATTCACTGACACAAATGAACACGTGTGGTATATATTTACATTATAAAAAAGTATATAATTCTATATATATACACACACACATGCAAGAGCACTTTTATATTCAACTATGCACACGCAAATTACCAGACACACACACATACACACACACACAGAAATGACACGATATGCAAGCACACACACATACCCTTCACCTTTGATATTTCAAAAATACCTCTCATAACACTCAGACCAATTAGTGGGATATTTTTAAAGGTAGAAACTCTTGACGGTGAAGTAATCTGAAGGTCTCACGGACTCCTCCAAACTATGCCATGAAACACATACTCTTTTAGTAACAGATTGAGGTGATGTGTTTCCTGGGATCGTTTGGAGGAATCAGTAGCACTTAAATTTTACCATGAGCACTGACTAATATCATAACCCTTTAAGGGGAAAGTTTTGTGTTGGTAATTCTGGAGCAACTGAATCCTCCAAACTATCCCAAGCAACAGAACACCATTATTTTTGCCCCTCTGGTCCTGTTTCCTGGCATACTTTGGAGGAATCGAGGAGCTCCTATGTAAGAAAAGCGAATTACCATTTTAAAGAGGCTGTAAATGTTACGCTTGGCAACCGTCTGCAATGCATGTACAGTCACGAGGCATAAAGAGTACCCAGGTCCTGCTGTTAAAGTTTAAGGGGGAAGTTTTTGTGTTGGTAAATCTGGAGCAACTGAATCCTCCAAACTATTCCAAGCAACAGAACGAACACCATTATTTTTGCCCTTGTGATCTTGTTTCCTAGCATACTTTGGAGGAATCTAGGCACTCCAATTAAACAAAAAGGAATTACCACCTCAAGGGGAGATTCTCTTGTTGTTGAATTGGAAGGTCTGTGATTCCTCCACTCTATGCCACGAAACAGACCACCTCCAATGTAACAAAAAAGAATTACCACATTAAGGACCCTGTGATCGTGTATGAAAACTACTGGAGGCTTCTGATTCCTCCTGACTATTAATAGGGGATCATGCAGTTTCGTGTCATAGTTTGGAGGAATCAGAGACCTTCCAATTCATCACCAACAAGAGAATCTACCCTTGAGGTGGTAATTCATTTTTGGTACATTGGAGTGCCTTGATTCCTCCAAAGTATGCTAGGAAACAGGACCAGAAGAGCAAAAAAAAATAATAGTGTTCTGTCTGTTGCTTGAAATAGTTTGGAGGATTCAGTCACCCCAGATTTACCAACACAAAACTTTCCCCATAATTAAGTTCACTAGCGTAACACAGAGGCTACAGAACTTTAGACCACGACCGTACAGCGAAACACGTCACATCAAAAATGGACACAACAATCCCCCAGGCATACATACATACATACAAACACATCCCCTGAATAATTTTTTTTTTTTTTTTTTTTTTTTTTTTTACATTGATGAACCGAATAGTATGATGTTCTATGGTGTACGGTCGGTGGCAAAAGTCCTCGTGTCCCCAACATCTGCCAAGTTATGAAATATATACAGAATGGACAATAAATGATTACCCGGTACATTAACTAAGACATACATACATACATAATACATACATACATACATACATACACATACATAATACATACATACATATACATACATACATATACATACATACATAATACATACAAACATATACATACATACATACATAATGCATACATACATATACATACATACATACATACACATACATACATACATACATACATACATAAATATATATACATACATACATATACATACATTTCACAGGCTCATAAACTGAAGAATTAGGGAACTTAATTATTTTGTCACCTGGATATTGTATTTCTATTATTATATTGTAAATGTATTTGTTTGATAATTATTCTTCATTATTTTTATCATTCAAGAAATACCGAGTGAGGCGACACGACTTTTGCAGCCGACTGTACAAAAGTTGGTTCCCACTGCCAGCCACAATATGATGGAGTTGTGTCTGGTTCCAATGACAACACACATTTATTTCGTCATCTACACTCTCTCTGTTGTTGCTTAGTGTTTCGAGCCACGGGTGATGCAGTTATAGTCTGACTGGCTGGCTGTTTGTCCGGCTGGTTGGGTGATTGGCAAACTGACTGACTGACTGACTGACTGACTGGCTGGCTGGCTGGCTGGTTGGTTGGGTGATTGGCTGACTGACTGGCTGACTGACTGACTGACTGACTGGCTGACTGGCTGGCTGACTGACTGGCTGGCTAACTGATTGACTAAAGGAACGAACATTTATACACCATAGTACTTACATTCGGCATCCAAAGTCGCGTCGCCACATCTGCCAAGACATGAAGTACACAACACAACACATCAACTTAACCCTTGCCCCTTCCTCTATCTATCTATCTATATGTATACACACCACATCCCTGTAGTTGACCCCTTGCCAACCCGTCACTATGGTGTCAGGGAGCTGCGTCCTTTTAACCTTTCAGAGCAAGTGTCGTTTTGTTTTTCATTTTTTCATTGCACTCCGAATACCCCTAGACACTTTTTCTTTCATTTATTGATAACTCCAGTTGTGGATCGAACCTAGTCTAACCCAATCAGACCTGACCTGACCTAACCATATCTATCTTGACCTGACCTGGCCGAACCTAACCAAACCTGACCTGACCTAACCTAACCTACCCAAACCCAAATCAACTAAACCTAACCCAACCCAAAACAAAACAAACCTAATAATCTAACCACCCAAAACCCTAACCTAACCCAAACCAACCTAACCTAACCTAACCTAACCAAACCAACACAACCCTACCCAACCCAACTAAACCTAACCCAATCCAAAACAAAACAAACCTAATCTAACCACCCAAAACCCTAACCTAACCTAACCTAACCTAACCTAACCTAACCTACCCAAACCAAGCCAACCCAACCCAACCTAACCTAACCTAACCAACCTAACCCAAACCTAAGCCAACCCTACCCAAAACAAAACAAACCTAATCTAACCACCCAGGTACTATGATTATGAGAACCTGGATTTAATCACTATACATGTAATTTCCACCACCACCACTACCACCACAACAACAACAACAGCAACAAGTGAGACAGAGGGGTAAACTCACACTCCCTTGCTAATCAATGTCATAAAAGGTCGCATTGAGGAAAAAAAATAAAATAAAGATAGATACATTTGAAGATTGAACCAGCAAACTAATGGCTTTCCAACACTGCGTATTATATCTTATTATGAAGGGGAGGGAATACGGAACTGACGTACGGTATCTAAAATATATATATATGCTTTACCAACGGCACACTATATTTTCGCGCGACCTTTAAGGGGATAATTCGCTTTTGTTACCTTGCAGCTCCTTGATTCCTCCAAAGTATGTACGCCAGGAAACAGGACCAGAAGAGCTAAAATAATGGTGTTCTGTTGCTTGGACTAGTATGTAGGATTCAGTTGCTCCAGAATTACCAACACAATATATTCGCTTTTGTTACATTGCAGCTCCTCGATTCCTCCAAAGTATATATGCCAGGAAACAGGACCAGAAGAGCAAAAATCATCATGGTGTTCTTTCTGTTGCTTGGAAAAATAGTTTGGAGGATTCAGTTTGCTCCATGCAGAATTACCAACACAAAACATACCCCTTTAATCTCTCTGTCGTATTTATGGGGCCGAGTCTGTCTGGGGAGGGAAAGTCGCGATAGGGCTTCCATTTCCCAGAGTTTTATAATAATGCATTCAAATTCATAACACAACACACACAATTGTTTTCTCGCTTCTTGGAGGAAAATGTTGAAGTGTAGTGTTTGCTACATTTAGTACATTAGATCACCTTCATTCCTCCAAACTCTACAAGGAAACAGGACCAGATTAAGAGAAATATTTGTTGCGTGTTGCTTTGGAATAGTTTGGATGTATTAGTTACTCTAGATAAACTTTTGTTGGTGGCTGTACGCAGACTTGAGAGCACGCACGCACGCACGCACGCACGCACGCACACATACATACACACACACACACACACACACACACACACACACACACACACACACACACAGATAAAAAGCTTGAAAGACCAAACACACACACACACACACACACACACACACACACACACTCACACACTCACACAGACACAGATAAAAAGCTTGCAAGACCACACATACACACACACACACACACACACACACACACACACACACACACACACAGATAGAAAGCTTGCAAGCCTACATTCACGCTTACACGCACACCCACAAGCACGCGTTATCCCACACAAATATAAATACACACACACACACACACACGCACAATTCCACGAGAACACAGAAGAAGCAAAAGCATTTCTAAATAAAAATATTCAAGCAAAGTAAAGCAAAACAAGCAATTAGACAAACAAACAGACAGACAGATAAACAAATCCATCTAACTCTATGACAAAGCAAGCAAGCACACAAACACACAAACAAACAAACAAATCGAACCAAAAGCATAACCTCCATCGAGTGGTAATGACTACGACAATTGTTTTGACATTGCATTATTATTTTGAGTGATATAGTTTGTATTTGTGTGTGTGTTTTTTTCCCCCACTCAATCATAGACGAAAAAAATGTAGCCATGATTTATTGGAGAGCAGAATGACAGAATATTTATGTCTCCATGTCCGGGCTGCCTGTTGAAATACCATTACCGTGATAGTGGAAGCACACTGGAAAATACATCAAATAACATGCATGCCCTGTGTTCTGTATCTATCTACCTACCTAGCCTACCAACACACACACACGTACGTAGACGAAAACACACACACATACATACATTAGACGGAGTACACACACATGTACATACACATTATAACGGAATACACACACACACACACACACACACACACACATACACAGACGCACACGAAAACACACATACATTAGATAGAATACACACACACACACACACAGACGCACACGAAAACACACATACATTAGATAGAATACACACACACACACACACACAGACCCAAATACACACAAGAAAACACACACACACACACACACACAGACGCACATACACACACACTGAACAGAATACGCATATATACATAAATACACATACACATACACTAACACACACTAAACGGAATACACACAAACACACAGACAGACCCAAATGCACACACGAAAACATACACTGACCGGAACAAACAGAGGAAGGACGCACACACATACACACGCAGAGGAAGGACACACACACACACACAGAGGAAGGACACACACACACACACACACACACAGAGGAAGGACACACACACACACACACACACACAGAGGAAGGACAAACACACACATAGAGGAAGGACAAACACACACACACATACACACACAGACAGAGGAAGGACACACACACACACACACACACACACACACACACACACACAGGAAGGACACACACACACACATGCATACAAATGGCCAGATAAATTTGTGTCAGAACGGTGGGTGTGTTTGGAGAGATGTAACAACCCTGTGCCTTTATACATCCATGGACAGTCACAGTCAAGAGTTTAGATACATGTAGTCGTAGGGTGTGTGTGTGTGTGTGTGTGTGTGTGTGTGTGTGTGTGTGTGTGTGTGTGTGTGTGTGTGTGTGTGTGTGTGTGTGTGTGTGTGTGTGTGTGTGTGTGTGTGTGTGTGTGTGTGTGTGTCAAACAGGTATCCAACCCAACCCAAAACAAAACAAACCTAATAATCTAACCACCCAAAACCCTAACCTAACCAAACCAAACCAAACCTAACCAAACCAACACAACCCTACCCAACCCAACTAAACCTATATACATAATTATATCCCCTTACTAACGATCAGAGAACACAATCACCTCTCACTCACGACAATATTATTCTAAAAGATCACCACCATCAGTACCACAGAGCAAAAAAAAAAAAATGAAAATGAAAATGAATGAAAAAAAAAAAAAAAAAAAAAAAAAAATAGAAAATAAAAAAATTATAAAATAAAATGAAATAAAATAAACAAGAATCTCAAACCGCGACCGTACAATTGCCAGCACTTATAACAGGTACAGGGGAATAGGACTGACTGACAACGCTCACTGTACCATTCATTAGTGCTGGCAGCTGTACAGTCGGCCACAACAATTCGTTCACACGCTGTTGTTGTTTGTTTGTTTTCGAGGGTAAATTTACAACATATGGAAAATATAAGATTACGTAACTGCAATACAACATTATTATTGTTATTATTATTATTATTATTATTATTATTATTAGGTTTGTTGTTTTGCTAATTACCGAGACACTTTGTAGACCATTCATTGCAGTACTTCCAAAATAATTACCTCTCTTTCTATATAGCCTGTGTAAGAATTCCTGTGGCCGACTTTACATTACAATCAATACGAGTCAATGTCACTCTCACCACGTCCTGTACAAATCATAATTATCAGAGAGGCATTAATTAAAAATCTTAAAAACCGTGACCACCTTACATGACAATTAATCCTTCCTTCATATAAATACTCGTCAATGTCATTCTCAGCTCGTCTATGTATTAAGGCCTTAGGGGGAAGTTTTGTGTTGGTAATTCTGGACCAACTGAATCCTCCAAACTATTCCAAGCAACAGAACACCACTATTTTTTGCTCTTCTGGTCCTGCTTCCGCCATGGCATACTTTGGAGGAATCAAGGCACTCCAATGTACCAAAAAAGAATTACCACCTTAAGGGACCCTGTGATCGTGTATGAGATTTGGTGGTGGCTTCTGATTCCTCCTGACTATGCCACGAAACAAACTCCTTCAATATAGGTGTGTGTGTGTGTGTGTGTGTGTGTGTGTGTGTGTGTGTGTGTGTGTGTGTGTGTGTGTGTTTCGTGGCTATATTTGAAGGACTCACTAACCTCCAATTTTCTGACTACATCACTCTGGGGTCCTTAAGGGGAGAGTATATATACTTTTGGTACATTGGAGTGCCTTGATTCCTCCAAAGTATGCCAGGAAACAGGACCATATTAACAAAAATAATGGTGTCCTGTTGCTGGGAATAGTTTGGAGGAATCTTTATCTCCACAAATGCCAAAACCTTAAATCATTATAGCTTGGCTCGGATGGAACTCTTTACACGTGTGCAATGAGAGTTACATAAAATATAACCCGTTGACGTTTTAATCTGAGTCCATTTTCACTCTGGCACCATTACCAATTGGTTATATTTCACGACACAGACTCCCTCAGTGTACAGCCGGTAGCATAAATATCGAGTCCATCTCATGTATACACTCGCAATCCAAAATAATTATGTATCCAGGCTTGCTGCTTTGAATAACTTGATCGAGTATTAAGAGAGTTCAAGCCATTATAAAACAGGATAAGCGTTGTAATTGGTTCACTAGTATGTCAAATGATTCGAAACTTCAACAAGACCTGGATACAAATTTTGGATTGCGAATGTAAATAATAATATTGTTAATATGATCTGATAGTTGCATTCTGAACCAGTTTTTTATTCCAACAACAACAACAACATACGTAATTTACCATATGAGAATTATATATATATCAGTCATCTCTGCATTAAAACTGTATTACAATAACATCACTATAGCTAATACATACACAGGTGGAAATGAAGAGAACTTATGCTGTCGACTGTACATTCACCACCATAACTCCAATAGCCGCTACCTGTCAGATGATGATGAAAAAGGTTATGCTGATGAAAAGGAGTAAAAAAAATGTATCGAGTGAATGAAACTTAACGACCCTGTGATTGATCGTGTATGGTTATTGCAGGCTTCTGACTCCTCCTTTCAATGCCACGAAACACGGAGGCTCCTTCCATATAGATGATAATTCGTGGTAATTTTTTTTTTTTTTTTTTTTTGAAGGACTCATTTACCTCTAATTTTCTGACTACATCAACAGGGTCCCTTTAGAGAAACAAGCTCCTTCCATATAGATGATATTTCGTGGCAATATTTGAAGGACTCATTTACCTCTAATTTTCTGACCACATCAACAGGGTCCCTTTAGATGGTTTTTTTGCCCTCCACAGAACAGTAATAACAATAATAGTTTATGGTATATAATACAGCCACAATCAAATAACCACCGACACTTTCCTTCCATCGTGCCAATAAATCAGTATCATATCAAAATATAATCACACAACAACACCTTACGTCAACTCAACCCCCTCAATTATTATTATTATTATGATGTGCTGCAAAATCATACACGTGTTATTCTTTATTACCAAGATATTTACTACGATGGAAGGAAAGTGTCGGTGGATATTTGATTGTGGCTGTACATAGGTCTAATTTCAGTGGCATCATCTCAGAATATTTAAAAACTACGACCCCGGTATTTGATTCCAATTACATGAAAACTATGAAATCAACCAACAAAAAAAGAAAAAAAGTTATACAAATACCAAGAAAAATTATACTGGGAGATTTGTATTTTATTATCATTAATATTATGTTGTATTTTCTGTGTGTGATCGGGATAATAAATATTCACTCCAAGACTAAAACTCCCGTTGTTTTCCAGCCGAGGTCAATGTAATTTAACACACAATTATCGTTTTTAGTTTGTTTTTTTCAAATTTCCCAACAAACAATACAGCACTGCTCGCAAGGAAACTCTAGACCGGCTTATACTCCAGTCATGTACAATATGTATGTACACTCGCTCAAAAAAGTATCTGAAAAAGATCGGCAATAACAATAAGACAAATCGGACGAAAGACTCGAGTAAATGGTAGAGGATAAGGAGTGAAGTCGTGTTCATTATCAGAGCCATCGCACCCTATTTTTCAGATACTCTTTTGAGCAATGGTACAGTACAGCCGGGGACATAGGTTTCAATACATATATGTGTAACTCAAATAAATTGCTGTCATATGTTTTGACCATCTCATATGATGATGTTATTTTGAAGAGTGAGTAGTTGCTTGTAGTATATCAGAAGATAGGAATTAACCTACTCATTGGAAGGTTTCTTCATTAGGCTGTGATGTAGTCAGAAGATTGGAGACAAACGAGTACTTCAAATAATGCCACGAAACACCACCTATATGGAAGGGGGCTTGTTTCGTGGCATGGTCAGGAGGAATCAGAAGCCTTCATACACAATCACAGGGTCCTTAATTAATGCTATGTAATAATAAATTTCGTGGCATAAGTTTATCTTGTTTACTGTCTGGAAGGGCTTCATTGTGTATGGTCAAGGTGAGGATATCTTATTGGTAAACTGGAGGGCACACTGGATTCCTCCAACTTACATCAGGAAACAAACAAGAAGTATCAACTGTGGTGTTTCCTGACATAGTTTGGTGGATCCTACAGTCCTCCAGTTTACCTTAGCGAGTCCCGTGTGTTAGTGTATGATGACAACTTGGTGGCTTCTGATTCCTCCTGACTATGCCACAAAACAAGCTCATTCCATATAGGCTATATAAGTATGTGTGTTTCGTCGCAATATATGAAAGGACTCGTTTTACCTCCAATTTTCTGACTACATTACAGGGGTCGCTTAATGCTAAAGTAGCTTATAATATTTTTTTTTTCTGTGGCATTCAGCTCTTTTGTTCAGTGGCAGGAAGGGCTTTACTCTAGTCATTTTCTCTAGTTATTTAATCTGGTGGAAGGGCTTTACTCGTCATTTTCTCTAGTGGAAGGGCTTTATACTCTAGTTATTTTACTCTAGTTATTTAATCTAGTGAAGGGCTTTACTCGTCATTTTCTCTGGTTATTTAATCTAGTGGAAGGGCTTTACTCTCTAGTTATTTTACTCTAGTTATTTGCTGTAGTTAATCTTTATCCATATTTAAAGTCGCACATGAAGCTGGTGTCACTGAGTCCTGTTGTGTTGTAGTCAGAAAATAATTGGAGGTGAGTGAGTCCTTCAAACATTGCCACGAAACACACACACCTACGGTATATATATTGAAGGAGATTTGTTTCGTGTCATAGTCAGGAGGAATCAGAAGCCACCACCAAGTCTCATACACAATCTGTACAGGGTCCTATAATGATTCAGTGACATTATTATATTCCATTTGCATCTCATTGAATTGGCCTTGGAGTCTTAATGAGGTGGAAATCAGGAAAGGTTTTTACTCCACTCTCGAATATTTATGATTTTTACTTTGTGAGTGTGTGTGTGTGTGTGTGTGTGTGTGTGTTACTCAATGTCGAATAATTTTATTTTTTCACGTTGTGCGTGTGTGTGAGTGTGTGTTACTCAATGACAAATAATTTTATTTTACTTGTGTTTGTGTACGAGTGAATGAATGTCTGCTTGGTGTGTGTGTGTGCGAGTGAGTGAACGTCTATTTGTGTGTGCGTGTATGAATGAGCTGAGTGACTATGTGTTTGGCCGTGTATGTTAGGAGGTGAGATACATACAATAAAACACGAGTGTCGCGTTTGAGTATGTAAAGTCTACAGTACCCACCAAGTACACCCGAGCTCGTAAATTCGCGACCACGTACGGTACTTAAGATGTTTATGTCATTTGAGCTGGTAACATTTATTTGTGGAGGAATCAACAGAGTAGGTGGAACACTAGTAGAGGGGACATGATACAATCTTTCACCTACAATGACACCTTCCCAACACAGTGTTACCAGCCTCAGATGACATAAACATAGTAGAGGACATGATACAATCTTTCACCTACAATGACACCTTCCCCACACAGCGTTATACCAGCTCAGATGACATAAACATAGTAGAGAGACATGATACAATCTTTCACATACAATAACACCTTCCCCACACAGCGTTATACCAGCCTCAGCAGATGACGTAAACATCTAAGTACCTGTCGCGAATTCACGAGTCGAGTGTAACATACATACCTACCTACAACAACCTGACTGCCTCTTACCGCCCCCAAATTCTTCAAAGATCACAGATACACCCACTGCAAGGATACAGAATCCATTTGCAAGTTACAGTGGAGGG
>JAWQEG010006458.1:0-5000 GCA_033782935.1 Petrolisthes cinctipes
ACCACCACCACACTTGACTATCACCACCACCACCACCACCACCACCACCACCACTATCACCACCACCACCACCACCACCTTGACTATCACCACCACCACCACCACCTTGACTATCACCACCACCACCACCACCTGACTATCACCACCACCACCTTGACTATCACCACCACCACCACCAACTTGACTATCACCACCACCACCACCACCACCACCACCTTGACTATCACCACCACCACCACACCACACTATCACCATCACCATCACCTTGACTATCACCACCACCACCACACCACCACACTATCACCACCATCACCACCACCAACACCACCAACACCACACTATCATCACCATCACCACCACCACACTATCGACACAACCCCAAGCACTAATGACGACCCTAGCGACCTCAATATTCTCCTTCCACTACCATCAGCTGAACAATTAGTGCAGCTAACGTGGTGGAAGCTAAAGGGGACTACCTACCTTACCTACCTGTCAACTTCCATAACATCTTGACTTATTACCAGGACAACAGACGTGCAGATCAAACCACATATTACCATTACCACTACTACTACTACCACGCCACCTCTACCCTACTACCCTGCCTCTTTCCATACCAAGAGCACCATCACTACCACGGCTACACCTTCACCACTACCACCTTCACCAACACCACCTTCACCAACACCAACTCATGTCACTACCACCTTCACCAACACCAACTCATGTCAATACCACCTTCACCAACACCAACACATGTCACTACCACCTTCACCAACACTAACTCATGTCACTACCACCTTCACCAACACAATTCATGTCACTACCACCTTCACCAACACCAACACATGTCACTACCACCTTCACCAACACCAACTCATGTCACTACCACCTTCACCAACACCAACTCATGTCACTACCACCTTCACCAATACCACTCATGTCACTACCACCATCACCACTACTATAACACCCTCACCACCTTCACCAACACCAACACATGTCACTACCACCTTCACCAAACACCAACACATGTCACTACCACCCTCACCACACACACACATGTCACTACCACCCTCACCAACACAACCCATGTCACTACCACCTTCACCACTACTACCACCTTCACCACCAATACCATTACCACCATAAGCACTGCCATCATTTCCTTCATTTGGGCGAGTAAGGACGTACAATCACTCACAGGCAGAGGAGACAAAGGGGAGGTGTGAGTCTGGCCTGCCACCATTGTGAAGCCTCCTTACCTAGATGATCCACGGGAAGCCTTCTTAATTAAGCCGGGATGAAAAAGCGCCTTAATAATCTTGCCGAAGGAGTCTGTTACCCTTTAATTAGAAAAACAAAACAAAAATCATTTTCGGTATTCCCTCTCAGTTTCCTGTATGAAAAGAAAAGTGCCTTAGTATATAGGTCTGTTGTTTGTCCTTCGATTAATGTATTATAACTAAGCCAGGATGTATAATTCATAAATAATCTTAACGAGGGAGTCACGAAACAGATCCCCTATAACTAAAAATTATGTGATATGTTTCCTGGGATAGTTTAGAGGAATCAGCTGTCCTCCAAAATACCAAAAAGGGGTTCTCTCTTAAACTAGTGAGGAGAGTTTAATGATCATTACGACAGACAACCACAAATGGCTTAATCAAGTGGAAAGTAGGTTCTGCGACGTGGACGCTAAGAGGGCCGCCCACCAGCTCACCAGAATGGCACCAGACCTGTTATGGCCGGTGGTCGTGTCCGGGAAGATGTACAGACGTAAGCAGTAGTTTGGGGTGGCATTCCTCCCCCTTCACTGTATGTCTCCATCTCCTAAATAAGCCTCTCTGTTAACTCTGTGCCATTTGTCGCCACAGTCTCCTCCTAAAAACCATTCACCCCAGCCTCCTCCTGACCTTGATAACTGGCACTATAAACCATTTGTTACCCTTGATACAGAAGCAGTGGTAGTGGTGGCAAGTGTGTGGGTTAACTTTTGCCTATAACTGTACATGACCAGCCGAGCGTGTTGCCGCCGGAGAACAAGTTTAAACTGCCGCAGCCTCGTGGGTGTGAGTGTTTTGCTGGCCGCCTCATCAGTCATGGTGAGGGGAGCTGGCTTGGGTAAGGGTGGTTGAGAGGAGTGGTCTGGGGAGGACTGGGAGGAGGTAGGGTAGTGGTGAAATGGGAAGAAGAGGTGTAGGGAGAAGTGGGGAGGGAAAAATGGTGAAGGAAGGAGAGAAAGAGTCCAGAAGGAGAGAGGGAAGATGGAAAGGAAGAACGGGGAGGAGAGGGGTAAGGGAAGGAGACTATAGGGTGTGTCATCAAGAGGTGTAAAGGAGTAGGTGGTGATGGGAGGAGAGATGTGTAGGTGGCCAGGGTAACGGAGGGGTTGGAGAAGAGGAATGGGAGAGTTGCATTGGTACAGGGAGGGACGTGTAGAGGCAAAGGATATTCAGTAGGAGGAGAGGGAACAATGTGGAGAGGGAGAGGGAAGACGGTGGAAAGGAGAACTAGTAGAGGGAGAAGGATATAGGAGGGAGAGGGAGGAAGGTGGAAAGGAGGGACTTGTCGAGGGAGAGGGATATTTGAGGGAGAGGAGGAAAGTGGAAAGGAGGGACGTGTAGAGGGAGAGGGATATAGGAGGGAGATGGAAAAAGGTGGAAATGAGGGACGTGTTAAAGGAGAGGGGTATAGAAGGGAGAGGGACAAATGTGGAGAGGAGAGATTGTAGAGGGAGAGGGATATAGGAGGGAGGGGGAAGAATGTGGTGACGAGTGGATAAAATATGACGTACAGAGCCAGGGTGCAGAGTGGAGAGTAAAAAGCTTCCTTGGAAAAGAAGGGGAGGGTTTGAAAGTGAGGTCGGGTGATTGGATTGGTAGGTGACTGATGGAATGAGAGGAGGTGAGGCGAGGGGAGGAGAGAAAAAGTGTAGTGGCAAACGAGAAGAGAATGTTGGAAGGGATGGTTTAAAGTAGTAGTAGTAGTAGTAGTAGTAGTAGTAGTAGTAGTAGTAGTAGTAGTAGTAGTAGTAGTAGTAGTCTGACGTGCAAGGGAAAGTGGAGAGGGGATATCTAGGTGAAGATTGGAGATTGGGGAGGGTACGGCAGAGTGGGGAGAATGAAAGGTGTGGTCCAGGTGAAGCAAGAGAGAGTGGGGACTAGAGGCGAGGCTGGGGAGAGTGGTGATGCAGGGAAAGAGAGGCAAGGAGCGGAGTGATGACAGGGACAGTGATGGATTAATTCGTGGCTCCAGCACTAACCCTGGCAGACGTGTATTCCTTACTACCCGACCCCATGCTGCTCTCACCCTCACCTGTGTACACCTATATAGGCTAGGGATTTATGCCAGGTGTTGTCTGAGGTGATGTATTGAAACTTAGAGCGCTATATATTTAAACATATATGAATAAAACATTTACTCTGCTTATCACTGATATTTTGCCCTCTGGGAACTTCGTGACAAAGAATTGTTTTCGTGTATGCTTGAAAACTCTCTCTATAGAAATTTCGCAGTCTGAATCATTAGCATTATATATTTTTTTTTCCAGTAAGTGAATACCCACGAGAGCATAATAACCGGCATCATCATATCACTGAAGTGGTGAGTACTTGACAAGTATTTTTGTATTTTAGTACAACAATTATATTTCGATAACAAGGAATGAGAATTAAACTAGAATGTGTGTGCAAGGTAGTCATGGAAGGACAGCTAGAAAATATTTTTTTTATGAAAATAAATTACATTTACATTATTATTTTATGTTGCTCAAGGTTGTGTTGTTTTATTGGTGAATATCGGGTCTTTCGTTCTAGTAAAATGGTCAAGAGGAAGTTGAAGGTGTAGCTGAGGTCCGTATTTGGTCAATACAAATGGCTTAATCTACCATCTGTATATGTATTCTAGTTCATTTGGTGCCTTCTCCATTTTTCTCAGATAATAAGGGGAGAGGATGATGAAAAACGGACAGAGACCGAGGAAGTAGATTGAGAAGATTGAGAAGATGGGTATAGAGAGACGAGATAGCAGTGAGCACATGAGGAAATGGATAGAGAAGGAGAGGGATGAAAGAGATTTAGGGAGAGAATGAGGTTCCTCCATTTCAGACGCTGCAGTAATAATTATGCGTGGTTAATCACCTCTCTACTCGTGCAGTAATTACCGTCATTAATGGAACACAGCCTCTTATCTTAATGTTCCTTCTCAGGCGCCCATTATCTTCAACCTCCTAAAACTCTTCGACTATCCACCAACCCTTTTCGTCGTCTCGTCAAACCTTCTACACAGGGCTTTTCTAATCCTCTTCATCCACCAATCATATTCTCATTAGGAACTTTCTTATCCTGTCCACGCATCCTCTTTGTCTCTCTTATAATTACTATCACTACTACCACTATCGTCATCATTATCATCACCACCACCATCACAATCACTACACTCTTCGTTCACCACTACCAGTATATAATTATGTCCGGTAGATTCTGACAAGCGAATATTATGATGAGGACACATTATTAGAAGAGTTACAGAGGCCGTCCCATTGAAAAGATAGGGGACGACGAGTGTGTGGGACAGCCAAATGTCGGAACAAACCAATTGGAGGGTAATAGGGTAACCTTTGGAGAAGAGAAGAGGCTGAGTTGGAATAAATGTAAAGGGGGCTGAGTTGGGATGAAAGTAAAGGGGCCGAGTTGGATGAAAATAAATGAGACGCTGTGGAATGATAATGAAGGAGTGAGTTGATATAAATGAAGAAGAAGAGTTAGGAGGCCGGTGAAGTGGATGCTTTGAGATAAATGGGATGGGGCGAGTTAGGAGGAAAGTAAAAGGAGGAGTTACGATGAAAGGGAAGATGAAATATAATTAAAGTGGAGTGGACGAGTTACAAGTGTAAAGAGGACTAATTGGGATGGAAGAGAGAGGAAGCACTCGGAATGAAAGTGACTTGGTCGAAACAAGGAAGAACTTATCATAGGTGACCGATTGTTGACAGA